>JAIPRM010001504.1:0-22085 GCA_025469315.1 Stegophylla sp. TES_Ste_2020
CGTTCAGAATCGTTTTACTGAAGAAATGATTTATCGTTTCTTTAAAATTTAATACGCCCGTCAAGAGAATACCACCCGTCGTGCGAAGTACACCCATCGTGCGAAGTATGTCCGGCTTTTTTTTAAAATTTTTTCTACACAATTATAAAATTATAAAATATTTATATACAATATATGGGGAGGGAGGGGGTAGCCGTGTATTATAATCCAAATAAATTTCATGACAATCAACTGTTCAGTGAATTTTGGGCAGTAGGCAATAATCCTTAAAATACGCCCTGATACGAGCATTAAATAACTTAAACTTTAAATTTAAAAGATAAAGTAGATTATTCAAGATTTATAGGACAGTTTGTTAATGATTTTCACGATTATTTGCTCTTTGTGTTCGACGATAAAAAAAAAAAAAACAATAGTATGTGGCGCGTAGGTGCGCAAGTGCAAACTCACCACATGTTATTTTATCAAAATAATATTTTTTTTTTTTTCTTGAACCTAATCGTTTTTAATTTTTTTATTGATATATTGAAGTGCTATTCAAAAAAAAATTAAAAATATTTTTCAGTAAGGAACTATTATACCATGAACATATTGCTCCTAAAATAAAAATAGTTATGCAATATGCACACACCAATCAGTGTGCAATATTGTGACAGCACCATACTCTTGTATTTAATACGTATAGTTGACGAGTAGGGGGATTGAGAAATACAATGTGACTTGGTGTGCATCGATTTGATGGACAGTTTGGAAATACAAAAATTTGTGTCATTTTATGATAAGACTGTGAAGAAATTTGTGATAATTGTTATACGTATCTCAAGCAAAAGAACGATTTGATTTTACTGATCATCTCAGAGCATAAAAAATCTATTTTTAGTTGAAAACTCCGAAAAATATTTTAAACATTTCCCCGAAGAATATTTTAATCAAACAGCAAATTGTATACTCATATTTTGACGAGAAAAAAATGAAAACTGAAGTAAAAATAATTTTATAGCAGATGTGAGTTTAGAAATATATCTAGAGCTGTTTCCTTGCTAGTGTTCTTGAAATCTGAAAATCTTACTCATATACATTTGCCAAGTGTGTAAAACTATTAAAAATAATAATAACGATACTTACGTCTATAACGGAATCTGAAAGGTGTTTTTCAACATTAAAAAGAGCAAAAACATTTTTACGCAATACCACGGAACAAGACAGACGTCAAGTTCAGCGATGTTATCGATCGAAAAAAATTTCATTATTAATATTACTGATTTTAATAATAAAGTTATAGACGTCATTGCTGGCTCTAAAGAGAGAGGACTCGATTTTACGTACAAAAATAATTCACTTAATATTACTATATAATATATATTAATATAAAACATATTAATTCAATATATTAATTTTGAGCAGTAAAAATATGTTACATTTATTATAGCCAATATAATGTATTTATTATTATTTTGTGCACCACCTGTTTTTAACACTGCGAGCCGCCACTTCAATGATGTTTATTTTTTATTGTTTTTTTCTGTATACACTTTTTCGTTTGGAAATACTTGTCCAAAAGTCTCGACCAGCAACTTTTTGTAACCAAATTTGCCTCTATATGGTATTTTAGAGAGGTTATTTTTCGAATTTCACAATTTTCTTTTGGCGACAAGTACACAAAATTTGACAATAAAGACTCCAAAACCATCATTTTTTGATCCAAACTTTATGAAAATTCAAACATAGATAAACAATAATATGAGAAAAATTTTGGAGCAAGAAAATTTTGAAAATGTGAAAAAAATATTTTTTACATTTTTTTTCTCATTAATTTTTTTCCTTTTCTTTATTTATTAGATAAAAAAAAAGTAAAATAAAGTATAGACAAGAAAACCGGACATAATTCGCACCACGGACACACTTCGCTCTTCAGATCATATATTCTTGGTGGGTATGTTGAAAATGAAGACTATTATTATTCTTCATATGATTAACTTTCTTCATTCTACACACCCAACAAATATATCTAACCCGAGGAACGAAGAATACCCGCAATGTGAAGTATATCCTGCTTTCTAGTCTATACTTTTTGTTTATTCAATAAGTTAATAATTCAAGCCGAAACGTACCAAATATATTGTGATCCATTATTTTTAAATACTGAACGAAGTGAAGAAACTAGTGTTTTTACAATGATATTTTTTTTTTCTGTAAACACTTTTTCGTATAGATATACTTGTCCAAAAGTTTCGGTCAGTAACTTTTTGAAACCGGTTTTTTTATTAGTTAGTAGTTTTTTTTTTTTTTAAGCTACCACAAATTTGACAAAAAGGACTCGGAAAGCATCATTTTTTAATTCGAACTTTATGAAAATTTAAACATAGATAGACAATAATATAAGAAACATTTTGGCGCAAGAATATTTTGAAAATGTGAAAAAAAAAATTTGGTCATTTTTCTAATTTCCCCCCCCCCTTTATATATTAGATAAAAAAAAGTTAAAGTTAATTAAAGTAAAGTAAAGTATAGACAAGAAAGCCGGACATACTTCGCATCACAGATATTATTCGCTCTTCAGGTCAGATACTCATGGTGAGTGTGTTGAAAATGACGAATATTATTGTTCTTTATAACATTAATTTCTCTCGTTTAAAATCGTCTTGTTGATGAAATTATTTATCGTTCCTTTAAAATTATGGGTGGACTGTGTTTGCGCCTAAATGCCGTATTTGCGCCTATACGCAAAAACCAAAAATATACTTGTTTGCGCCCATTACGTTATAAATCAATACATTTGGCAACAACGTTTTTAACGAATTAAGAGATACATCAACATCAACAATTATCTTCATAAAAAATATAAGTAACAAAGTCAAAGTAACGCGAAAAATTTAAATTTAATTTTATTAAAAATATAATAGGTACCTACATAAGAAATAATAACGACGCAACAGAACAGTGAAGAAAAATTTTAATTTTATTTTATTAAAAATATAATAGGTACAATAAAAAATAATAACTACAGAACAGAACAGTAAAGACACATTTTTAACCACACCAGAATAATTCAATAAATTTTATTCTGTCAGTTCGAAGTTTGAAAAAAGTGGGACGAGAAATTTAAGTTTTACTGCAATGTTGCCAAATGTATTGATTTGTAACGTAATGGGCGCAAACAAGTATTTTTGCATATTGGCGCATATACGGTATTTAGGCGCAAACATGGCCCTCCGAAAATTATACACACCCTTCAAGAGTATCTGATCCGAAGAGTGAAAAATATTCGTGGTGCGAAATATATCCGACTTTCTTATCCATACTTTTTTTATATTATATTATAATGAGTAATGTAAGCAGTTTTGAATTCATTATGTTAAGAAAACTAAATGTTTTACTTTGGATAGTTAACCTTTATATTTGATGTCAGAGGCGTATGAAATGTGCAGCAGTCAGAGGCATATGTAAGAATTTTGAATGGAAGGAGTGTAATCATTTTATTACTAATTGAAACTAAAACTCACATTCATACACATTTAATTATTACAGAAGAATACTTAAAATAAGTTGGACAAATATGGAAACAAACGATGAAGAATTAGAAAAAATGTCTCAGAGAAGAATTCTGTAGAGTAGTATTAAGAAAAAGAGAAATGAATGGATTGGACACGTACTGAGACATGGTGGGTTTCTAGGATTAATTATAGAAGGCTGCGTACAAGGTAAAAAATGCTGGGGAAGACTACGAGTGGAGTATATGCAACATATAATAAAAGACCAAAGGTTTAATTATTATAAAGAAACAAAGAGGAAGGCAGCTAACAGAGAAGAATGGAGAATGGCTACAAACCAATCTCAGGATTGAATACAAAAGAAGAAAGCCTTAATTAATCGTGAAAATAACCTATTTTATCGTATTCCGACGGTTAAAACTCTATATTAAATATAGCTATAAATATAACTCTTATAAATAGAAATTCATTGTAAATAACTCAATATGGGTTAATTATTGTGACATTATCATCTCTTAAAACAAAAAATGGCAAATGTTACAAAAATAAATCTGTCAGTTTCTTTATACGTATCATTTGAACCTTAATTAATCAAACTTTAAATAGGTATAAAAAATTATTAATTCAGCAAATGTTCTGAAATTTCGAACGCTTACCAACAACATTTTTACAACATAGATAATTCAAAATATTATGAGATTTTTACTTAAAAAATCGGTTTTTACATGAAATTAATTAGTTTTTTCAAAATTCTAACTTTAATTAAGGGTGACATTTTAATTTTTTTCATGGGATGCAAAACCAATATAGAAAATCCCATATTCAAAATATCCAATTCAAAAAAATTTCTATTAGATTAAGGTTTTAAATAGTTATAATTTAAATGATAAATTTCTAATAATTCTAACCTTAAATGATTGTAAAAATTATTCAATGAGTCAAATTTTAACGAAAATCGACTACAGGTGAAAAAAACGAGAAAATTATATTGGAAAAAAAATCTACTGAATTAAGTGTGAAACATTTTATTAGTCAAAATCTAGACATTTTGATATTTTTCTCAAGAGTGGTCAAAGAAAAAAAAAATTTTTTTTAGTATCTGGTATTATTTTCATAAATTACTAAAATCGTTAATACAGTATATTTAACAGGTTCTACTCAAATTTGAAGTAGTCACTAGTTTTCCTTGATTTTGAAAAAATTATTAAGATTAAGAGTTTTGAATAGTTACTAAATACTTTAAAATTCAATCTAAAGCCAATTTCTGTTCTCTGAAATTGCTAAATGAAATTTTTAAATGAATTTTACTATACGAAAAAGTGTTCACAGAAAAAAAAGAAAAACAATAACAAAGATAAATTTAACATTATTGTAAAATCACTACTTCTACGTTCCATTCATCATTTTAGTATATAAAAAAAAAAAAAAATTATGGAATCATTAGCATACTCTTGCATCCCGCAAATGACGCCCCTGCTTTAAGTGGTTATAACAAAATTAATTGTCCAACGATTTTGAACTTATTTTTGCACTGTTCGTTAGCGATTTTTAACAGTAAAGTTCTTTTAAATTTCTGGATCTTAATGTTAATAGCTAAATTTTGTATTAGAAAAATGAGGTAGAATCAAAAAAAAAAAAAAAACATTTTTTAGAATAGCTTCATATATTGATATATGAATAAAATAGTTGTTAAAAATGTCATGTTTCTAGCACTGTTACTTTTTAATAATTACGACTTAATAACTAAAATAAATTTTATAAAAATCTAGTGAACAGTTAACCATATATTTTCTCAAATTTTTTATAATTTTGTTTTACGCATGAAAAACTATTGAGAATTTCTTTTAAAAATTACCTCTTTAACGTACGTTCAATTTCTGACCTACAAGGAGGCTGGAAGAAACTTTTGATGATGTTTTACTACCGGAAAATTGAGTCGCATGCATAAAGAAAAAACAAACACATCATTAAAAACCAGTGTTTCTTCGTTTCGTTCTGAATCTAAAATAATACATAAAAAAAAAAAACATTACTAAGAAGGATACATCCCCCCAACATCGCCTTTTGCGCACGCCGCTGACTGTAGTTTTACAGTGTATGCGCCACAACAAACAAGTTCCACCTCTATGTAAGTTTACGACAAATGAAATATTTAACACACGTTTTACTGTTCCATAAACTCGTCCCTTCACCCTGGTACACATGCAGCGCAATATTCTATTATGATAAGTGCATTGTGTATTTACTTATTGTTATGGCGTGAACGAATAAATCATGTTTAAATAGACGCGCAAATCCCTGTAAACGGTCAAACAACTTGTACATTCGCATGGACGTCGTCAATTTAAATTGATGTTTCGATTGAACGACCTCTCCAAAAGTTTAATTTTATTTAGCCAGGGTGTAAAGTGAAAGGTGTAGAGCTGAAGAGCTAAATTGGAACGAACACATTTTCACGTCAGTCGTACGCGTTAGTTTAAACTAATATTGTGGATGAAATAAATCCATTTAAAGCTACATGAAATTGAATGCCAGGAATGAAATTCCGTAGTTGAAAATTGTTAATTTCATTTTTTAGAATTAAAAATAACTATAACAAAATCCCTACTTTTGCTTAAAAGCAATTTTTTTTCTACGTCATGAAACAATTAATATATTATTTTCGTCTTTATTTTCATTTGGTACAAAAACGTTTTTTTTAGAAATGTCTAATTTTATTATTTTTCATAAGTACTGAATATAAATTAAGGAGCATTAAATTTCGTCGAACGATAAAAGAGTCACACTTCCAGATATGTCTTTTTTAACGAAAATGTTTAAAAAAATTTCAGATAATACAAATCTATATTAAAAAGTTATACGTGTCTTTTGTAGTTTTCAAATAATTACTCACATACGTATCTTGGAACATAAATTAAAAATTCTCCGTGATTTTAATTTACATAAATCCTTATTTCTTCTAATTTAAATGTAGAGTTTATATTAGAGATGTAAGCGCCGTAAATTTTTAACGGGTAAAATTTACCTGTAAGGTAATTTTTTTTTTACAAGTAAATTTTTTTTAACCAAACAGATTAACGAATGACCCTTGAAATTAAACGTTTTTACAGAGTCTACATTTACAACACAACAATACGATGTTTAATACAAAACATGAAGTTTAAACGAAGGAATAATTATTTTCTATAATGCCATTATGAATAATGTCTGTTAACAATTATCTACTGTTTAATTTAACCTTTAAACAGACAAAACAGTCTGATATTTTACATTCTGAATTTTATCTGTAATGAATTTATGATAATCTTTATTATTTGGTAAAACTGTAGAAGTAAAATCAATATTAATTTTATTAATAAACACTAAGTGTGAAGTAATCATGCCACTGATATACTTGTGCGTCAAAAATTATTTACGTTTTATTTTTATTTTTTTGTTAAAATTATAATAATTATAATTAAACAACAATAAATAATAATAATAATAATAATAATTTTGATGTGATTAATATAAAATGTTATTTTATATGTTTATCATAATTATCATAATTTAAACTACTATAAAATAATTTACAACTTATAATATACACATGATAATCTTAAATTATCTTATTTACATTTATGTTGCTATACTATATAAGCAATTGATTAAACAATAACTTAGTTATACAATATTTATGTAATAGAAGAGAAGAGATATTTTCTAGGTTACCCTATGGCTATGTTACAAAAAAAAAAATCAAAATGTTCGATAAATTTACGTAAATTTTACCGGTAAATTTACAAAAAAAAAAAAAAAAATAGTTAAATTTAATATATATATATATATATTGTATAAATCAATATTAATTGGTATTTATGTTTTCGCGTTGTAGTTATTACATATTATTAATAATAGTTGTACACACATAACACGTGATTATATTTAGCTTTAATTATGTCGTTAAATACCTACTAATAATGAGACAAAATAATTTAATATTTGAAGATTGTCATACTTACATTTATTACTTTAAAATAATGTATTTTTTATTTAAAAAATATTTTCCAAGTATGGAAAAACCTATAAATCGCATATTTTATTTTATACGCTCGCACGGAGTAAAAAATCAATCTGAGTAAAAGATGACCCGGAAAACGTACCTATCCGATATATACATATTATATTAACACTTCGAGTGTATGTGTCAATATAAGTTATTATGAATGCATACAGCTTGTTATGAAGGACCTAAATCGAAAAATGAGACAAGGGATTGACACCGACAAAGCAGGACTAGTAATAAATTATAATAGTGAACGTAAGTAAAATAAAAAAAGAAGCTATACCTACATACTTCACATCATGAGTATATTACGCTTCGCTCCTCAAGTAAGATAACCTGTGATCTCGGTGGCTGCGTAGAATTTTAAAGAAACCATAAATCATTTCTTCAACAAAATGATTCAGAGTGGAGCTTCAGTTCGTTACACAAACTACATAATAATAATTGTCAGTTTTACATTGAGTATGTTTGAAAACTTAATAATAGAATGATCAATATAACCGTGTTTTGAAATATTCAGAGCCCTTATAATTAAAAATTGACACAATTGATTTTAACAAAAATGGAAGTATAAAGTGACACATGTATGCATAGATACCTAATTTTGTAAACAATTTTTGACCCTAAAAACAAGGCATTTAATATGTAACGAAATAATAATAAAAAGAAATCAACCATTATTTAGATTAACAGTCATTTGAGCCATAATTCTAATTTTAAACGGTTGTAAAAAGTTGTACATTGAGCTCTTTAAGAAAATTTGACCACAGGTAAAAAAACATGTGTGAAGTCTTTGAGAAAAAAAAATATTTATAGGACTATGAATTGAATGTTTTATGAGATTTTTATTGAAAAAGAATCATAGTTTCACGGGAAAATTACCAGTTTATTAAAAAATCTATAACTTTACACGATTACAAAAAAACTAACAAACAAATTTTGGTATCTTATTTTAGATACGTTAAAGATATTTATGAGTAAGGTTGTATTAAATGTTTAGCTAATATTAAAAACTTAAAATTTTATAAGAAAGAAACTTTAAAAATTTCTACATATATATCCTAAAAGCAAGCACATATTTTATTAAACAGTGTAATCAGTGAATATAACCATTGATTATAAATAGTATTTATAATACTATTTACATTTAACTATTATTTATAATCAATGAAAATTTTGAGTTTCTGTTAGATACTATTGGTTTAGTAGTTACAACTAAATTGCTAAATTCAATTTCATGAAAATTAGTTTACGTCGTATTTATTGTGTTTATTCAATTTTTCAATAGTTTTTGCTTACTCTTGGTAAAATTATTGAGAATTTCAAATAATGACTTTTTTTAAAGTACCATGTAAACAACGTTCTCTACCGAAAACCTATGTACACGTACTGATCCGAAAACTTTTTCAAATAAAAACAAAATAACATTTTTAAAGTAAACATCGTCATCGCTCCACTCAAATTCCAAAATAATGCAAAAATAAAATTTCGATTAAAAACACTGTGTAAAACGTCTAATTAAAAATCAAATCACATTGCACGAGTTTTTATTGAATAAAGAGAATAATGTAAGCAAACAACTTATCCAATGAAATGTTATGTAAATATGTATATCAAATACTTTTTATAAAAATTGCCTGAAGTTTTGTAGTAATTTTAAATAATTTATATGTATGAGTATTTATTTTTTATATCGATACACAATTATTTTTATACTTTTTTTTTATATTTGATGAGTATTAAATTAAACAATTTTTTAGTATAATATTTTTAATAATGTTTTTTATATTTATATTTGTACTAGTACACGATATTCAAATAAAGTGCTAATAATACACGCTTTTGATTACTTTTTTCTGAGTACCTTTTTTCTCGGGAACTTTCACCCAAATACCAGGAATAAATTAAGGGAAAAGTACCTGGAATAAAAGTTCCCCGAATAAATATATCCGAAAATAAATATAAAGAAAAAAAAGGATCCGAATGCATATATTCACACTTCAAGCGTGACTTTACAAGAATGAAATATGCGAAAATAACTATGTATTGTATATTCAAAATATACTAAAATTTAGGTATATCAATAAAAATATCTACAAAATATATTAAACATATTTAAAAAAATTGTTATTAATAAATTATAAAAACTATTTATTATACATTAACAGTATTATTTTATCGGATAGACCGTTTTCGTATTTACTTTTCTATGGGGTACTAAAAAGTAATAAAACGTCTGCTTTTATCGACTTTTATTTTATAGTGCTAACATTCGAAACCGTATGCCTACTACACGAAGATGGAAAACGACATAATTATTTACAATTTTTACCACTATAAACTATAATAATATAGATACCACAGTGGCGTCATTTGGTCCGTTTCGTTAAAAAGTTGTCTCATAATAATTTGAACCACTCCTTAAATTTATTAGCCTGCACACAATGTATAGAGGGCCCACTGAACTCGTATTTTATTTAAAAATATCAAATTATATTCTGAATAAGATTGTGCCCGTGAACCGCGATTATACTCTTAACTTACTAGCTGAATAACCCGGCTTCAGTCATGTGTAAAATATTCGTTTTCATATTTACTATATTAAAATGAGCAATTATTTCTCGTTCTCTCTCTTTATTTATTACTCTTTTCTTCGTGTACTTTTGTCGAATATTATCAAACAGTTTTGCTCCACACAAATTTTAAACACTCATTTCACTCCTTGGGGGAATGGGAATGCATTTTAAAAAATTCCTTCTCAGCGAATTCCCATGTTTCGCATAAGGAACTCCTGCGTTAAATCACTCTGAATTTGAAATGAATAATATTTTATTGCGACGTAACGTGACGTACACCTCGACTATACTTCCAAGTCCTACTGTAGGTTTTCGTGGAAAAAAACCCGGTTTTTTTCCCCTCTAACGAGCAATAAACGATATTATACTTACCGCAATATTACGTTTTATAAATAGCGGACGAGGAATAATAAGAATTATTTACGCGGAGTGATGTAAATTTATGTCATTGTGACCTATTACGTCAGAAAAAAAAAAACAAAACAAAAATCAGAAAAATATTAAACGAGAAAAATCAAAAAAACAGCGCCCAACACTGCAATTGTCGTTTATAGTAGTGATCGTTATACACGACTTCCGCCGTGTCATCGGCAACGGGTACTCGACGGAACGACTAGGCCGCCGAAACGTGTGCAGTCGCCCGATCATCGCTTTAGTCTTTGCGAAACCGGTAGAACAACGTCACTACTACTTTCACTATTATAATATTATGCTCAACAGAAGGAATGCATACCTGTGATAATATGATGATGATGATGATGATGATGATGTGTGCCGGTGTGCATTCGTTAATATTATAATTCGAGTTCGTTTTGTTAGTGACTGTATTATAATCCTTAAACACGTTTATATGCGTAGGAACAATCGAAAACTGAAAATATTTTAGGAAAAAAAAAAAGGAGCTATGCAGTTTTATTATTTTCACACAAAATCGTCACTCAAACAATACGGCATACTTAAAAGTAAAATTAATTTGCGTTATTGTAGCAACATATTATTAAAAAACTCCTTTGGCTTCTCCGTCAATATTGTACAACTCTTTCGTTTGGTAATTTTTTTTTTTTTTTTTATGAGTCCACTGACTGTCAACGATATTATTTTCTCGTATCATATAACAAATATATTTCTAATGTCACTATAACCGACTTCGTTATAAACGAGAATTCATTAGCCATTTAAGAGGGGTAAGGGTTCATTACCCCCCACCCATGAAATTTTTACCATATGCGTTGTTATTACTATCAATCACATTGAAAATATAACTGATAAAAATTTATAATAAATATACTATTATTATGACAAAATAATTCTTAAGACTATCATTTATGTTTTATTTAAATTGATTGATTTATTAATGAAAATATACCACTTTTCCGTATAAACGTATTATATTTTTCCTGTATTGAACTTTGATATTTTATCTAGTAATTCTAAAACCTCGTACAGACTTAATAACATTTTCAACAAAATCTTTGATCTTTTTGAGCTAAGTATAGAAATATCATGAATTCCATATTTAAATGCATATTAGTCGAGTCAGTCTTAGAGAAATAAAATTGAAACATAGATAGAAAACAGAGTGGAAACTAGATAATCATTTTTTTTATTTTCTTCAATATGGAAGAAATATGACATTTCTAAGGTAAATTTTTTTTTTATTTTACGAGAATTATAGTAAAACTATCAGCCGCCCCGACCTTAACCGCTCAATCTTGTTTTTTGATATTAATTTATTATCATTTGTTCGAATTCAAATCAACGTGAGGTGTCATCACCGTTATCTTATGCGAAGAGTGAGAAATACTTATAATAATGAAGACCACGGTGCAATAACCAGATGCGTCCATTTTTTCAAATTTTTCAGGAAACATAAAAAACTGCCTATAAAATTTGTAAATGAACCAAAACTTAAAAATGTTATATTATTATTTCTATAATAATGAGATACATTAATTTAATTTACTCCCATTGTTATATAATAATATACTATATTCTCGATAATATTTTGTAAAAAACTAAAAAATTGAAATAATTATATTTTCATCGGTTGCAATACCAGATACATCCAATTTTGGCTATGGATGTATCTGGTTGTAATCAATAATAATTATTGTCCGTCCATATTTTCACATTTTACATATGACACGTAAAATATTTTATAAATACCCGTAAAAAATATAATAATTTAATACGGTTATGTATATGTCGAACGATTTTGCCCCCCTCCCCCACCCGTTCTCCTTAACCACTGCGCCAGCGCGTACAATAATAATATGAACGTCTACGGAACTATTGCGTACTGCGTTTTGCTGCCCGCGCCTTCCTCACCTGCCGCACGAAAAGTTATAATATATTACATATTATATTAAAAATTGTAGGCACAACGACGTGCTGGCACGGGCCACAGATCGCATACCGTAGTAGTAGTAGGTAGTAGTGTTCGGCTAGAGCCGTGAGTGTGCGGACGGCGAGCGTGTAACGAACGGTATACCGACGCAACGGCGACCATCATCACACGGCGACGACGACGTTCGATTCGCGGCGGCCGGCACGGCGGAGTTATATTCAACCCGCGGAGATTGGCAGAATAACGACAACAACAACAGTAATAACAAAACAGCATGAATCCCGCGACACTCATCGCACACAACATCACTCCGTCGTACACCGTGAACAGGAAATAATAATAATTATTATTACGACGACAATGGCGTAAAAGCCGGCTCACGGTCTCTCTCCTCAGTCCTCCGCGTATAGTTTAGTCGTTTGGGATCCCGACGGACGACCGTATACAGTTTATCGCGCGCGCCACTCTCGATCGCACAACAGCCAGCAACAGAAGTAAACGCCACCGTCGGATACATCAGAGCACTCGCGGTCACCGTAATCCGCTTTGTATTACAACATAAGGGTATAGTTTAAAAAAAAAAAAAAATACAATATTATAAATAAAATAACAATAATAATATAATACGTGATACGTGCATAACATATAACAGTGTTTAACGCCATTAACACAACTTGGAAATCATTTTTCCAATGAAAAGGGGGAGCTAATATATTTATTTAGTTGATTTAGCCCCCCAAAAAGGCATTAAACATATGTAATTCCCAAAAATTCTAGTGCGGGGGGCTATGAGGAGTTTTGATTGGGTCTTACTCCCTCAATCGCCCTCCTAATTCAGTGGCATCATTTGGGGAGTGGCAGGGTGGACATTTACCCCACCCCTTTATTGACAGTAGGCCAGTGTTTGACCGACTTTGGGCCATAGCCTGAGGCGGTTCCTCCACATTCGCATAATTCATGTTAATATTTAATAATTATATTAACTTAAAGCTTGTGTTCTAACCCAACTTAATGAGTTTTAATAGTTGGAGAGTATAAAATCATACTAAAATGTATAAAAAAATTTGGTTTTTTCGGTTATATGGACGAGTCAAAACTCTTGCCCCTCCATTTCAAAAACTGAAATGATGCCACTGCCCTATGTTTAACGCACTCCCACAGTACAAGGTCACAAACCAAAAAAAGGAAAACGTTGAGTATAATATGCATTTAAAGTTTGAGATAACAACACGGTAAAACAATATCTGTTTTGACGAATAATATAATCGAATCATAGGAGGTGCCTGCACTATTGAAAAATTCGGAAAAACTTACGAATTCGGCAACACCAAAATATATCAAAAATAATTTTCTTCCCCCCTCCGACTTGTATGCATCTTGAACCCGAGTACATTGGTGGATTTCCCATTAGGCACTGTAGGCAGTTACCTTGAGTGGCAACATTTGGTGGCGGCGAATTCTGTAGTTTTTTATTAAAAAACATCAAATGTACAAAAACAATTTCTTTATATTTATGAAAAATAATATATTGTATAATAATGTGTGTCATTTTTGATTATTTATATATATATATATATATTATTGTATATCGAATATGATATACTTATCTATCAATATAATTTAGGGGGACGGCAAATTTTTGGTGCCTATAGCCTAGGGTGACCATATTTAAGAAAATAAAATACAGGACAAAAATATTTTTCATTATATTTTCAAATAAATAAGTATTTATAACATATATTTGAATCGTGACAAAAGTATAATTTTTAAACTACCTATTATAGATTAAATTTAAACACATAAAAACATTATTTTGAAAAACATAAAATAACATAATGAAACTAAATTGATATTTTTTTAAATTCCTTCAAATCCTTTATTCATGCATAATATTGTATACTTTACTTTCTAAAAAAAACTTGTTAATTCATTTTACGATTATAATTAATCTAATGGTATCCACAAGATTTCTAGATTCTTACATTATTTTATTCAATAATTTAATTACAAAAATTTTAAATCAACAGTAAGTGAAAAAATGGAATTAATATGGGACAGACTTGAAATTACGGGACAAAAAGCGTCCTGAAAGAAGTTTGTCAGGACAACAGGACACAGAGCTGAAATAAAGGACAATCGTGTATAAAACAGGACGTATGGTCACCCTACTATAGCCCAAAAAAAAGATAAATCCGCTCCTGACCGACATTTATATTATTATTATGCGCGTAGCACGCGGACGCGCGCTTTGTGATTTCGTTGTAATATTATTATCACGGCGTATCGTGTGTCGCCGCCACCGCCGTCATTCTCGTCGTCATTATCGCGGTTTGACGCGGCTATCGAATCCCGCGGTCCACCGCTACATCACGAGATACATTATGCGTATCGTCAGATATAATATAACACCACACTCAGTCTATATTATATTATACACAATAATAATATTGCCGTCCGCAAAGACACATTCATTTTCGCATACACATTAATAATACTATAATAATAATAATAATATGTTGTATAGTTAAAATATAACACCATAGAGCAGTGAGACGCGAAACCTAACCGCTGCCGCCGAGTTCGTTCCCACGGCATCCCGCCGCCGCCGCCCGGTCGCTTTCGCGTGTACGTAGTTACATCCATGCTGTGTGTGCTCGCGTGAATTCATAATAATATTATTACACATATCGAGGGAGCGCGTACGCGGTACGTGCGAACCGCAAGTGCGGCGAGTTCTTGTTTTTTCGTCCAAAGTTCTCGTTTATTTCAAAGTTGTTCGCAACGTTAATCGGATGACTGCGAAGGCGGCGGCGGCAGTATGTGTGGGATTCGACGAAATTAAATTATTACATTACATCGCCGTTGCCGCCGCCGCCGCGACTTTAACGTTCGCCGAAAACGAAAAGCGCAGCGCTATGCTGCTGCTGCTGCTGCTGCTGCGTACGGTATTTTTAAACACCGGGCCTACGAATAAGTAAGTAGTGCAATAATAATAATAATAATAATAATTATATGATTATTGTTATTGTTGTTATTGTTTTCATTGTCGTTTTCGCGTACAAACTGCGGTTTAAAGCGCACCGTTATTAAAATTATAATAATAATATATTATATTGACGGGCTGGCTCGCTTGTAGGTAATAATAATTTTGTTGTTGCGTGTAAAACGGTTATACATAATATAATGTACTGTGTACGTACGTATGTATGTATGTATGTATGTATGTGTGAATGCGCGTATACGTAAATATATGCGCGTGTCACATGTGTGCGTGTATGTGTACACAGGACACGAGTCCTGTAGTGGGCACTTGATACGGCTGAAAACGACAAATCATTGCGATCGCTGCAGTTGTTGTATTATAACCGGAGGCGGCGGCGTAATAATTTGTTTAACGAACAAACACAGGGCCCGGACGTTTTATCGTCGTACAATAATAATGATTTGGAAAATAGGCAAAAATCTATATATATATATAAAACACACACACTCACTTCGCGTCCTACTGGTCGTTTGTGTTTCGTTGCTTTTCATCCGGGGAGCAGAGAAATTTCCCAATTTAATTAAATAAAACCCAGAGAAAAAATATCAAAATTTTTCAAGTCCTTGAAATCGTTGGTCCTCCATTTTCATCCCGATAATTTGACCACATCCATATAACACTGAAGCACTCTTTCATTGCAGTCGGTAATTATTTCAAGTGCTTAGAATTTTAACAACTCATACACAATGACGTAGTTACGGGGAGGATTTAGAGGATTTAAACTCTCCCAGAACCAAAAAAAAATATATATATATAATCATAAAGTAAAAACTGCAAAATACATGTTTTTATTTTTATAGAAACACTTTTTCATATAGAAATATTTGTCCTAAAGTTTCATATAGTAATTATTGAAATCATAAATCACCCTAGTAATACTTAAAAAAAAGTCATTATTCAAAACTTTCAATGCTTTGCCCAAAAACGAAAATAACTTGTTGATAAATTTTATAAAACGGCAAAATATGCCGTAAACGAGATTTTCATAAAATCGATTTAATTTATTTCCCTTAACTCCAAAATGAATTGGACAAGCAACTTAAAATTTTCACCCATTATCAACAATAAAAAACAAAGATTATTTGATTACTACCAATTCCAAAAGTTACATATTATTTAAATTCAATCTTAAAAATGTCAACAATACCTTATCATAAACGAATTTGGATAGAATATAAATTAATATGTTAAAATAGTTAAACATACCTACCCAATATAAAACTAACAATTATTGTAGTCTGTAATTAACTTAAGCTCCACTCAGAATCATTTTATTGAAGACAACCATTAATTATTCTGCCTGAGGAATAAACAATACTCATAGTGTGAAGTATACTGGTTTTTTAAAGTTTTTATACAATAAGACAGTACTATACTGCTATAATATCGCAATTTTTCGTTTTAAATTAGGTTTTATTCGTTTTTATAATAAAATGACGAATTTGTTTAAAAATTAAAATGTATTATAAATTCATAAGTTATGAATTTTTAGGAACCCCACCCACAAAAAAATTGTATCTACGCCACAAGCAAATACACTCATACAAATACGAAAAGTAAGTTTCACCATTGTTTCGTTAGATTTTCACCGTATTTCGGATTACTACGTAACTGTTTTAAAAGCATCCAAGTGTCTCTTTCTAAATTAGAACTAATACAAATAAAAAACAAAACGGAAAATAAAAAATAAATCGTTGTAAAACGTTAGCTTCGATAACAGTCTACGAGTATATTTTTTCAGACAGTACACAAATGTGCTAGTAAAAGGTAGTAAAGGATAAAATAAACAATCTATCTCCGTGAGAGAAAAAACTCGAGCTGCCACATGCAGGTTATATTATTTTTACTTCCTGCGGATGGAAGTACGTACGTATTTCGGCCATGATTAGAGTTCGGATATTGTTTATCTAAAACAACTCCAAAAAATAACTATAAGAAAGCACTAAAAATATTTTTTAACATTTTTAAAACCCATTAACTGAAGTATATTTATAGAATGTTATTAATTCTTATTATTTTTTATTTAATATGAGAATTTTCTCTTAGAAATTTACAAATATAAGAAAACAATATTTTTATTTAACATCAATTGTAGCTCGAGGGTTTAATGGTTATCTGAAAAATCATGTTGAATTTCACTTTAATTTCTACCTACCCTATGACGAGGTAATCCAATTATGTGTATAAAATACATTTTTTCACCTGTTACATCCTAGTTTAGGGTGACCATACGTCTCGTAATATACGGGATTTAACTTTACGTCCCGACAAAAGTTATACGGGACACATTTTGTCTCGTATTTTTAAGTCTGTCCCGTATTAATCACGTTTTTTTCCTTGCTATTAATTTATAACTTTTGAAATTTATTGCATAAAAAAATAGTTAATTTGCGATATTTTTGTATGGCTTTGTTCAATAGAACATTAAAATCTATGCTTTTCAGTGGTATTTTTAATTTCTTGTTTTGACCGTAATAATTGCTGTGACACATTGTTGTCACCGATATAAACCATACATAATAATAGTTTTTTATTTTTGTATATTTTAATACATCTAATAATAATTATCAGTACAATTATCACTTTTAAATGATTTAAAAAGCAATAATATTTATAATAAAAGCTCATTCAAAAAAAGTAGGTACTGATATATTTAATGATATTTTTTTTTATCTTACATAGAGAAATGGGGTTGTCACTTTGGCCAATTAAAAGTATTTCGTTGAGTCAAACTAATAAACTAAAAAAAAAAATTCAAAAATGTATAATTTTCTTATGAAAAAACACAAAATAATTTAAACTTAAAATTGGATGAAGATATCTATATTTAATAACTTCAGTCATAGAGAACAAATTTTTAAATCTTGAATTAATGAATGGCAAAAAATTCAACTTGAGTAGAAGTCAAAGAGGTGTGAAATATTTTAACACATTAAAACTCATATCACTGACATAGATAAATAACATATCAGCAGTTTTGTGATGCCGGATACAAATGCTAGGATATTTTATAAGTATGTTATGGACAGACAAAAAAATAGTTTTTTTGATTGAAACTATCAAATCAATTATCACTGTAAAAACATTTTAAAAACTATTTTTGTAATGAGTTTTTTGATATTTTATTAATAGGAACTAAATTATTACATGGAATCAGTCCAATATAAAAATACAAAAACATTGTAAAAGAAAAAAATAACCAACCATTATCGTCAAAATAAATTTTTTTGTGTGTTTTTGTGTACATATTATAATTATAAATATAAATATTTTATTTGTTCTTCAAAACCATTATACATCACACATTTTATTTAGTTTTTTTATATTAATATAATTTGTATTTACTATTTAGATATGTAATTCATATAAGTAGATATAATATTATACATATATACTTATGTGCAATAGTAATTATTCTTAATTAATTTGCCATCAATATCAAAATAAAATTGTTTACATGTACCTACTATGTATTTAAAAATTATACATTACATTTATTTTGTTTTTTTGAAGTGTCCCATATTTTTATTTTATTTTTATGGTCTCCTATTCTAGTTGCATTGAGAGCATAGTATAAACTGAGGGAAAATGATTCGAGTACTTTTGAAAAATATACTTTTACGCATAATTCCTAATCCGAAATAAATAACTGCTAAATTATTAAAACATTAAATCAAACATAATGAAGTACAACTTATTTGAGCCATCATGACACATATTTTTTTGAATAAAATAAATATTTAGATATACGCTACCAGACTCTGTAAAAAAAATAAAATAAAAAAGTGACAGATAAGCAAACAAAAATATGTCGGAAGTCAAAAATACCATTTAAAATAAAAAAATAGCTATATATGTAAAATTAAATCGTATGTATTTATTCTACGTACAGTATGAATTGAATTCGTAGCTGATAGAGCTTCAAATGTAATAGAAAAATAAAGCAAATGCCAACAACTTTACTACTCTAGTCATGATCAAATTATGCGATCAATATCTTGAATATACGATTCGATATAATGTTATGATTCGAGCACAATTTTATTCGTTGCACCACAATACGTGACGTGAACAGGGCCTTTATCTTAAAGCTCAAAGGTTTCCGTACGATTTCAGTTTTACTGTTCCGTCCAGGTCCAGAAAAGGTTATCGTTGCCGCCACGAATTGTTGTATACGTACTGCAATGATTATCGTTATGGTCAATATTATTATTGTTGATGTAATCAGTGCAGTGGTGCAACTACCTCACGCTTCGCGCAATCAACTCACAATATTCACAGAAATATAAATTAATTATTAAAATTTATTTATAATTTAATTTTATAAACACTATCACAGTATACGCAGCACTAATAAGTACCTAGAATACTTCAGCAGCCGGTAAAGACTAAAATAATATTTAATTGCTATATATAATAATATATATATTTCCGTAGATTTCGCATCCTTCACTCCACAATTAATAACCTATATTTGATATTACTATTTAAAATTTGGATTACTCTTATTAAACCGCAACACAATACTTTAATACTGGTAAGTAATAATTTTAACAACTATTTGAAATAAAATCTTACTAATACAATTTAGAAATAGTACTTAATTGGCAAGTATTTATTTAGGTATTATAAATTAATACATATATATTATATACACATAATTAATGCAAAACTTTTAAAGCAATTAGATGGGATTATTAATGTTAATAATTACAATAATACAACAAAATACCTAATTGCATGATATAATCACTAAACACATTTAAATTTTTTTTTTATCCATTTAACTATGTATTTCATATTGCATTCAATTTTAGACTCTGGTAGTCAGCAGTCAGCATTTAATCACTAAATCTGTACTATTATAGAGTCGACCTGTGTTTAAAAAAAATTATAAAGTAACACACGATTTATGTGTATAAATTAAATCAGGATAGTGAAATATTTTTAAAATCAGGGGAGGGAGGCTGAAATCGTAGCAGGAACCCGAGATTCTCCGAATTGTGTCACCAGCTGATAGCCTTGCCTTGAGTGAATATACGGACGGTTGCACAATACAGTCTGTTGTACGTACTTCATTATACGCACGACTACGCGCAAATCGTTTGATATTCGACAAATTGCAGCAAAGACAAATCGGACTTGTAAAATTGGCCGCGAATGCGTGATGAAAGATAATACATTACTGCGGAGAAGAACAGCAGAGTATCACCGAAAATTCACCTTTTGAGAAGTTTAAGTTTTCTTCTGTTTTATTGAGATTTTATTGATTTTGTTCCGTATGGAGCGAAGAAAAACTAGTGGTTGTACAATAATGATTTTTCTTTTTGATTTTTCCGGAAACTATTTTTCGTATTATAAAACTTGTCACAAAGTTTCGTCCTTTCTTGCAACTTTATAGACCAGAAATTGGCATTGATTGGTACTTCAAATAAATTATTTGTCGAAATTCGAACAGTCTTTCCAAATATCAGGAGAAGGTATCAAAAATTCGGAAATTGGTATACTCCCACAAAAGTAGATAATCTTTTACACAAGCATAGTGTTAACTCCTACACGAGATAGTGTTAACTGCTACATGACATAGCGTTAACTCTTACACGAGCTTTATAAATATAACTGCTGGTATATACAAACCTAAATGTAGTCGTAGAACATTTTTAATTTGCAAAACTAATAGAAATTTTAAATATAATACATATATTAAGTTTTAAATATAGAAATCATAGAAAAATTTTTAATCAACTTTTATAGTACTTAAACTTAAATAAGTATTACTTTTTTAATTAGATTAACGTAAAAAAAAATAATAATAATATTTCATTATATTGTACATTTTATAGTTAAAAAAAGTAAATTAAAATGGTTTTAAGTTATTTTAGCGCAACACTGTCCACCATTTTGAACTTTTTGAGACATACCTGTTAAACTTGTTTAGTTAGGTAAAAAGGTCAGCGTAGGAGTTACATCAGATGTTTTGAGCAAGTATAAAGAATATTCGTGTTGGATTTTACATTTGGTCAAAAATTCGAATAAAAACTGTAAAATATGGCGTAAACTAGATTATCATGAAATCGATTTTAGTGATTCAATTATATCTAATAGTTCTAAAAATTTTAAATTTTCACCCTTTATTAATAAAAGTGATGTAGTATAGATAAAAAAACATTTTTAAATAAATTTGACCACAATTGAGGTAAATACAGAATTTTTGTAAGATTTTTTGCTAGTACAATTTTATATTCTTGATATAATTAGCTGAATATTAAATTCAACCTTACTCATATATCAGATATCATAGTAACGCTTCTGAAAAGTCTCAAAAATTGTTATTCAATTTTATTATTGAAATTTTTTTAATTTAAAATTTGATTATTAATTTTGCAGTTTTAAAATTTGAAGCTCTTATTATTAAAAAAAAAACTAACAATTATTGTTTAAGATTCTGAGTGGAGTGAAAAAGCTCGTGTTTCTACAATGATGTTTCCTTTTTATTTTAGATTCTGAACGAAGTGAAGAAGCTTATGATTTTACAATGATGTTTATTTTTTTTTTTTTTTTTCTATTTCTTTAAACAATTTTT
>JAIPRM010001504.1:22185-37461 GCA_025469315.1 Stegophylla sp. TES_Ste_2020
TTTTTTTTTTCTTATATTATTAACTTCCTTCGTTCAGAATCGTTTTACTGAAGAAATGATTTATCGTTTCTTTAAAATATAATACGCCCGTCAAGAGAATACCACCCGTCGTGCGAAGTACACCCAACGTGCGAAGTATGTCCGCTTTTTTTATTTTTTTATGTGTACATGTATTTCTACAGAAATATTTTTCTCATGAAAAATTTTTTTTTTGATTTTCTCAATTAATAGTGAAATATTATACAAGCCGAGTAAATCGCAATTTTTTCTTTTTTGTTATTTTAAACTTTATTGTACTTAAGTAAAATTTGTCTTGAATAAAATGGATATCCACTTATAAATTATTTATCGTTTCATTTTTAGAATCTGAGTTAAGTAGCTAATATTTTTACAATTGCATTTATTTTTTTATTTTTTATGCGTAGGTACACGTTTTCGTATAGAAAAACTTTTACAAAAATTTCGATCAGCAACTTTTTGAACCACAATTCACCTTTAGATGATACTCATTTTTCAAAATTTTCAATTGTTTTCTCAAATTTGTAAAAATTACCCAAATTTTGATAAAAAAAGACTCGGAAATTATCTTTTTAACCCAAATTTTATGAAATTTAAAATTAAACAATTATATAAGATAAATAATTATATGAGAAATATTTTGGTGCAAGAAAACTTTGAAAATGTGAAAGAAAAAATAAAAAAACATTTTATATTCCTCCTTAAATTTTATTTTTACTTTTCTCAGTTAATAGTGAAGTATAAAACTGATGTAAAATTTTTTTCTTCTTGTTAAGTACCTATAACAAACTTTATAATTTTTAATAAAAATTGTCTTGGATAAAATATAGCCAACCAGAGTCTTCTTATTAAGAAATGACTTATTGCTCTTTTTAAATTTAATGCACCCGCAAAATTAACCCACTCGAGGAGCGAAGAATACCCAAGGTGAAAGGTACGTTCTTTTTAGATTCTGAGTACAGCGAAAAAGATGTGTGAAGAATGATGTTTATTTTTATTTTTTTTTTTATGCGTATACGTTTTCGTATAGAAATGATTGTCCAAAAGTTTCGACCAGCAACTTTTTGAATCACAATTTGCTTTTAGATGGTACTACTGCAAGGTCATTTTTTGAAATTCTTAATTGTTTTCTCAAAATTTGTGGAAAAGTATCCAAAATTTAACAGAAAAGGCTCGGAAACTATCTTTTTTTACACCAAACTTTATGAAAATTAGAACATAAATAGACAATATAATGAGAATATTTTGGTGTAAAAAAATTTGAGCAAAATTTTTTTTTTACTTTTCTCCGTGAATTGTGAAATATAGTCACCGAGTAAAAATAATTTTTTGTAATAATAAACTTTATAAACTTTAAGTGAAATTATCTTTTTTAATTTTTTTCACTTTTGTTTCTCGTCAAAAATTTTTTTCACTTTTTCAGTTAATAGTTTGATTTATTGGCTGAATAAAAAATATTTTAATTTTTAAGTAAAATCATCTTCAATATTCAGAAGCTCTACTCAGAATCGTCCTATTGAAGGAATAATTTATCTTTCTATTTTATCATAAATTTAAAACTTAGTTCAGAATCGTTTTATTCAAAAAATGATTTTTCTTTTCTTTAAGTTTCTTGAACCTTTTTTAAAAAGAAAAATATTAATGCAGGATTTTTTAATAGTATTTTAAAAATTTAATGAACACGTTTTTTCATACTGAATACTTTTTTCCAGCTTTTATACTATAACTGGTATTACTACATTTTTATTTAGGATGATCTTATGATGATTACAAACATAAACTTTGCAATATGCAGTAATTCCATAGTTATTGTATTACCAAGCCATGATGTGCGGATAGCGGATAGGTCCGTGGGGAAATCGGGATTTTCCCTGTAGACCCTCGTCTGTATTTTATGTTCAGGCCTTCAACCTCGACCCAATCACATTAAATTGTGTACCCCAAAATTGCAAATTGTAGTTTTAATAATAAATCATCATATGTACATAAATAGTACTTAGTTTATAGGGTCGTATATTGTGCGTAGTGTTCTCAAATAGTAATGCCCTATATGTCACATTTTTAACTCTACAAAAATAAAAAATATTTATAATGAAGACGCAGATTTTAATGCTCTAAAATACATTTTAAAAAGAACTTCTAAATGCATTATAAAAATGTAAAAGGAAATTTAAATAATTATTAAACTGAATCTATGGGGAAGGGGAGTATTACCATTTATTTTTCTATTTTTCAACATACATGGATTTTTGGATCTCAGATAAAGAATAAGAAATCACATGAATCATCTGATTTTCTCATTTCCCCCTATCGATTTATAAATATATCAAAACAAAATAAATCATTTTTTATCATATTTAAATAATTTATTTTTTATTGTCATTTAATCCACATTTACTCATTCATAGAAAATAAACGAAAACTTTCTTTGAAAATTCAATAAAACCCTAAATATGTAAAAAAAAAAAAAAAACACTCTATAAATCATTAAGGTTCTAAAAAATCAAAATCAAAATTTTAGATTCTGAACAAAGTGAAGAAGCTAGTATTTTTACAATGATATTTATTTATTTTTTCTGTGTACAATTTTTCGTATGGAAATACTTGTCCAAAAGTTTCGATCAGCAACTTTTTGAAACCGGATTTGCCTCTAGATGGTACTTTAAAAAGGTCATTTTTTAAATTTAAAAATTCTTAATTTTTTTTTTTTTTTTGAAAAACTACTTAAAATTTGACAAAAACAACTCGGAAACCATCATTTTTTAATCCAAACTATATGAAAATTTAAACGGAGATATAAAATAATGTAAGAAAGATTTTAGCACAAAAAAATTTTGGAAATGTGAAAAAAAAAATTTGAACATTTTTCTAACATTTTTTTTTCTGATTAATTTTTTATATTATTAACTTTCTTTGTTCAGAATTATTTTATTGAAGAAATGATTTATCGTTTCTTTAAAATTCAATACACACGTCAAGAGAATCCCACCCGACGTGCGAAGAACACCCCGACGAGCGAAGTACACACTTTTATTTTTTAATTCTATAATACATTAATCGAATTTTAAATTTAGAAAGCATTCTTTTAAAGTGCCTAGAAAAAAATGAAATTCTTTTTTAAAACCCGTGCTTAAAGATATTAGAGAAATTTTTATGATTAAAATTTTTTTTCAGCATCTTTTAAATTTTTGGATACTTAAATACTTAAGAGAGATCATTTTTAAAAATTCTCTATAATTTTAAGCCCCAATAATAACGGGGCTCATATAATAATCTCACATTTTCATCAAATACTAACAATAATAATATTCTTATTATACCGATCTGATTATAATATGATTGTCACTTGTCTGCATACAATTAATGCGTTAAAAACAGCGAATGACGCATCTGCTTGTATGCCATGTATCAAGATCACAATAAATAATTCCCGATCGGTTATAAATATTTCCTATTCACCTATGTACCAAACACATTTTAAATGTGGCGTAATCATGGGGAGGGGGAAATAAGGGTTTTCAATTTACCTTTTAATTTTTTTTTTTTTTTATATTCAATTCTAATTGAATCTGTAATATTTTAAATTGGTTTCGACAAATTTGAACTATCTGTATTCGTCGACGATGTTATTTCTCTTGTAGTAATTAACATTTTGCATCTATATGTATATTCATGGCGATTAGTTTCCATGGAGTAATTTATTTATAATATGGCATATTCATATCCCTCACCAGTCACCGGGCGCTGATTAGCAACATGCTTATATCGTAGGTAAAATAATTAAAACACCGTCTAACGATCATTTGTTTCTTTAATCATAAACAACTAATGACTTATTAATTACAGCTATTGTTTGAACTGGGAAGCTATTTATGAGGGAAAATGCAAATCCGATAGTCTGATTATCTTAAAAGAAACCCTTTATAATGGCATTAAAGGGACCAGTCAAAATTGGTCATAATAACTGATTGTTAGTATAACCAAAATGATAAAAATAATTAAAATTTTTTAATAAATTCATATGAACATTTTATATTATGTACTGTAAATTCATTCAATTCTTATCACAAAATAGTGATCAAAATACACATAATATATAATAAAATTCAATTTACTATTATTATTTTGTTTAGTTTAAAAAAAAAAACATAAAGTTTGCATTTTAAAATAATCTGTCATTTTAGTTTGTAACACTTTTGTAGTTACATTAGCTTCGATCAATGCAATACGTATGACAAATGTCATTATAGATAAAGTATTTTTCTGAAATAACCAAAATAGTCGTTAAAACATCCGTATAGTAATTATTAAGGCTTGGATTTTGTAGCAAATGCTACTTTTGAACGGAGTATGATAGAAAGATAATTTTTATAGACAAATACGTTTCAAATCGTTCTGGTTTTAATGAAGTTAACTTGCTTTTGCTTTTTTTTCGATAAATGTGCTTTTTTCTGTTTTTTCTCTCTTTCTGGTAATTTTTTATTTTATTTTTTACATAATTTTAATAAAAAATTCACTTATCTCTGAACATATTATTTTTCAACTATATTATTATGGCCAGAAATACCCAAGTAAAAATGTAAACATACATTTTTGGTTTACTGAATATTTAATAATTTACCGAAAATTGAAAATAATATTTTAGATTCTGAGACTACTCAGAATCCAGCAAAGAAGTTATTATTTTTATACTGAAGTTTATTTTTTATTTCGTATAGAAATAATTGTCCAAAAGTTTTGACAGATTTTGGTTCTAGATTGTACTTTAAAGAGATCATTTTTTAAATTTCTCTCTAGTCTTTTCAAATTTTGGAAAAAACTACCCAAAATTTGACAAAAAAACCTTTAAAACTTTTTTTTATCCAAACTTTATGAACATTTATGTATAGACAGATAATAATTAAAAAAAACATTTAGGCGTTTTTTTTTTTTTTTAATACCTAGGGGAAATTTATTTTCCTGTTGTTAATAGTGGGATATATGACTGGCTGAATAAAATAAATTTTCTTTGCTTTAATACAAATTTTAAATAAAGTGAACCTTAGCTCAGAATTGACTTACTGTAGAAACGATTTATCGTTTCTTAAAAATTTAACACATTCGAGAAACAATTTTCACTCTAAGAGTCGAGAATACGAATAGAACAAAATATATCCGACTTTTTTAATGTATAATTGAATTTGTCTTTAGAGTAAAATCAAATAAATAAATTTTTTTTTTTGCTTTTTCGGGTACTTAAAATGCTTTTTTTTTAATTTATTTTGCCACATTATCCTAGTCCTAGTAATTATAATAACCGATACAAATACATACATATAATATACGATTTTTGCCGGGACTTTCAACTTGAGGTCATTAAACCCGGTAATGTGAATGTATATGACATCGGTTTGTCAACCGGAGTCATTATAAACGATTTCTACTGTAATTGAAAAATCTATTTTCGTTTTTCGTAAATGTTGTATATAGCAAAATGATTTTTAATTCAACATTTAAGTTTAATACGCGTTTATAAGTATAATATGTATAATCAGTTTACAATCGCACAAAAATGAATGAATATTGTTTTTCTGTTCGAATTTCGACCACTTATTATTACGTAACTCTTTATACAAATTTGATCATTTACACGAATGGATAGATTGGATATGGATTATTCAGTTATTAAATAACAATAGTTTACCATACTGACAGTTACCTACTATTTACTTCTGTATATTAATTGAAGCCCTCTCAAAATCGTTTTATTGAAGAAATGATTTGTCGTTTCTTTGAAATTCAACTCGCCCGCCAAGAGTACCGCACTCGAGGTGCGAAGAATACCAATAGTGCGAAGTAGAGAACATATAAAAATGTCCTATAAAAATGGGATCGGACTGGACCATCTAATTAGACAAATAAAAACGAACCGGACCGGATATTCTAGAAGAATGTATTTTGAAATCCAGCCCAAATTAAACTCGGCTCATAAAACATTTTAAAAGCCCGGACCATTCCGACCCGGATTACATATATATAAAAAAAAAATCCAACCCGGACCAAAAATAAACATAAATGATGATATTTATAATTTATACAATTTAAGGTAGTAATATATATATATATAAATTCACTATAAAATATAAATAATTCTATTTTCAAATAGAAAAAAAAAATCTTAATCTAATTCGCAGTTTAAATATTTTAATTTAAGGTCTTAAACTAAAATATTGACTAAAAGAAAAACATGACTAGACCACATTTGTGATAATAATGAATGTATTTTAACCGGATCAAACCGAACCCGGGATCCGGTCCTGTCCGGGTAAACCCGAGACCGGGCTGATCTCTAGTGCAAAGTATGTCCGGCCTTTTATTTATTTATTTTTTTTAATTTACTCGTGCTAGGTTTATGGCAGTATTTCGATTTAGACGGCGGAATAATAAAAATTAAAATGCTGTCCAATCATCGGGGGTAGGGGGGAATTCGTGAAGGACTCGAGAGAAAACTACGAAACTTATTGTTTTCTCAGTGTCATTAAATTAACCTCTAAGAGTTACCAAAGATAATTTTATGCAAATGCTCCACAGCTTCTGTGAACTGTGCTTTTAGTAAAATGTAACATACTGTATATTTTTATCGCGTTCGGTAATATTTTTGTGGATACGTTTTCAACAAATCACTTGTAATAATAATGGGTTTCATTTCTGGTGGATAATATAATTGCGTTTTACCTTTTGTAAAAAAAAAAAAGAGAGAGAGAGAGACGCGTAAATGGTCAATTAATCGGAATATGAAACGACCAAGGTTTTTTTTTTTCCGTGTAATTTAGCGATTATTGCGCGCACTTCTCCCGGACAACCATATACGCGTACCCGTGTGTAAAATAATGACAGGCTTGCGCGACAAGGCGGCGACATCTAGCGCACCGTTTCCCGGAAAACCGCGTGCGCCGACTGTGTGCACTTTTACTCGTCGAGTTTCTCCGCTACGTGGCGGAATTCGCCGGTACATACGGTCGGTCGTCCGAACGCCATCGATTCCGCGTTGCTACGAGAAATAATAATAATAATAAGAATAATAATAATAATAATAGGTACAATAATGTCGCGAATCCGGCAGACGCGAGGTTAGCGTTCCGAGAACAGTACTTCTTTTCGAACGTCCCGAATAAATTTTAAATAATTTATTTCGCAAGTATTCCCTACTTGAATTACGGTAACATCGAGTACTTTTTCTATATTGTACAAATCCAATGTTATTCCTGCGAAAAACTCCTTTTCCCGGAGCTCCTTATTATCATTATTATTATTTTTTTTTTCTACCGTGCTTGAAAATAATCGAGTGTGCATCATTACTACTGCACTACGCAGAGTTATATTTTTCCATCTCATTGGAAACGACGATATTGCGTTTTGTACTCGACCATTGTTATCCGGTTACACGCTTAATTCGGTGTTTCTCGTACTCGTGAATAGAATAAATAAAACAACTATAACTACGTAAAATATTTTAATGTTATACAATGAGAGAGGGAAAAAATTATTCCGCGTGTACAAAACAAGCTCCGAGGACGGTCGGACAAATTGGCGAGAGAAAAATCGCAAAGTAAAATTATCGACAACATTAATAGTGAAAAAAAAATGTGAAAAAAGAGAAAACAAAAAATAGCCGAAAAATTAATTTTTTTTTTTTTTTAGACTCTTAGTGAAACGAAGATGCTAATAATTTTACAATGATGTTTATTTATTTTTTCCTTTTATGAAATCACTTTTTTGTACGGATATACTTGTTCAAAAATTGTTCAAACATTTTAGGATAAGATATCGTCTGGTGGTACTTTAGAGAAGTAAGTTTTTTAAATTCTTAATACATTTTTCCTGAAACAAGGAAAATCTGCCGAAAAATTGTGTAAAAATACCAAAATATAGCGTAACTACGGACCATTTTTTAAAAAAGAAGAAAAGGACGATTTTGTTGTAACTATTTATACTTTATTATTTGTAACTAACACGAGTAAATAATATTTAATTTAACATTTTATTTTATTTCGAGAGATTTTAAGGAAAACTTATTAAACTTTGTTCAATTTGTCAATGATAACAATGATTTTTTTCAATAACAAGATTTAAATAAATTAACATACGCATTATTTTTTGTAAAATATCTCATTAATAATAGGTATTAATCTTATTATTTTACTTTTGTTACGAGTACGAAATTTTACCTAAAGAATATTTATATATTATCGATTTTATGAATACAATATGGTCTATTTAATAGGTTTGAGGAGACTTAGTATTGGAAGCTATAAGAGGCACAATTAAAGTCAAAAATTTGGAAGACAAAAAAAAAAACAAAAGTTGTATTATGAGAGTGATGAAAGACTATTTCAAGCTAAGATTTAAAAAATTTATAAATTTGTTTTAAGAGCTAAAAATTGTGTAAGGATAGTTTACAAATCACCCAATCTTAGACGAAGCACCAAATACGCCACTGCACTCAATTCTTAATCCAGTCAAAATTTTTTTTTGCTTACAAATTCCTCGGGTTTTTTTTTTTAACACGTGGAATAATTTTCACGAAAATGGGCATAATGTTAATTCAAATAATGATAGATTTATCTTTCTTATTATTACGTAACATACTCGATTTATTGTTTTTACATCGGAAAATTGTGTACCAGTTTAATTCAACTTATATTAACGTTTTTGTTAAAATCAGTTTTGACAAATTTTAATCATAAGAGGTTTATTTTTCAATTAATTAATCATTTTCACGAATATTTAAATTGGTACATATTAATCTGTTGTTAGTTATTACTAGGAAACGGATTTATATTATGTAAAAACACATACTTATTAGAACAAGCTATTTGAAATCTGATTAGAAATGTTCCCAATTAAATCATTCTTATTAAAACAACATCAATCGTATACCACATATTTAGCATATTTTAACGTTTTTCTTTATTTTGCATGCTATAAAGCATATTCGTAATTGTATTATGCATATTTTTTATTCGTAATTGTATTGTGCATATTTTTATTTGATTTTATATTTTTACGTTTTCTCTTTTAAAACCACAGAAATCTGTCGAATTAACTTTGCAAGTTTAGCGCTTAATCCATATTTTATATTTATTTATATCGATAAATTATGATTTTTCATTATCTGATCACCCAGAGCAATAGGTAAATATAAACTCACAATAAATAAAATATTTATTTATTTTAATGTATTATGATTAACATTAATTTAAATTAAATGTTAAATTTTGTAATTTAAGAATATTTTTGTTAATTATTAAGAGTGTTATTGGTAAAGAATATGATTAAGACGACTAAATAGCCTTTTTCGATATCTTTTTCTCCTTAATTATACTTATTAAAATCAAATATTTTTAATGATACTAAATTTTAAGCGCATATTTAAAAACAAATGCATATTTTTTAGCATATTCTAACATTTTTAGTAGCATATTTTGAGGTTCTCTAGTACATATTAATCTGTTCCCTAATTATTACCTATTCCAAAAGTAATATTGCTCAAATCCTGAAAATGTCAACAATACCTTACCGTAAACGAATTTCGAATTCAATTTTTATAAGTAACAAGTGTTAAACATACTCAATACCAAGCTGACAATATTATTGATATGTGTATAATAATTAACTGAAGCTCCGCTCAGAACCGTTTTATTGAAGAAATAATTTATCGTTTCTTTAAAAATTAAATTTCAACACGCCCACCAAGAAGTGTATCACACTCGTGAAGTGAAGTATACCCACAATGCGCAGTATAACATAAAACCACGTTTTAAAAAATGTCGTCTAAACACGGGTTTATTCGCACATGATTGAATTTATTGCGTATTATACAATAATTTTTGCACGGTTTACTTTTAATATTTTCACAGTTTTGATTTCGCTTTTTTGACCTGCACGTATCCTGTGAATACGGAGAATCGCGCAATTAATTATAATACGTATTTGGAATATTTTTTTCACGGCATTTGCTCGAGGATACTTTTGTCGCAAAGCGCAGTCACGTATTTCAGATAATTTTATTGTTTTTCGTGCACAATTGAATTCAAGTGTTTATACGGGAACACCACGTTTTATAAAAACCCTTTTTGTTTTAACCCGGAAAAATGACTATATAGCGTTTTCGTCCCGTATTTCGCCGTCACGCGGACCACAATCTCTCCTCGTTCGGACGGGGCTGCACGTTGCTACAGCAGCAGCCTGTTCCAGTAATAATAATAATTAGGGTCCGGGCGGGTCGACAAAAAAAATAATAATAATAATGATATACGGGAAACGGTATTAATTGTTTTGGAATAATCAGATGATCGTAAATTCAATTGGAAACGATGCCGCCGCGTTTGGAAAATGATACGGGTGACAGCTCGTTCGTTACCGACGTATAAATCACGTTAAAATCGAATAAAATAAAAGGCTCGCGCGGAGCGGATTGCCGCTAATCGTTTTGTAATACACACAAAAACAAACGTTCGCGGAACGAAAACACCGATTGCCGCGAATGCGCCCCGTTGACCACCGGCACGTCACGCACGGAATAATTTAGTGTTAATAACTCTTGATAATAATAATAATAATAATAATAATAACTGTTGTTGTTGTTGTTTTGTTTTTGCAGCGACACCGGACGAGCGAGTATAATAATAACCGACGGGCGAAAATGAAAAAGGGATACAATAATTCCGCGTTCGGCGCCGATGATTGCAACGGCGGCGGCGGCGGTGCTCCCGGTCCCGGTCCCGGTCAGGCGACGACGTCGTTGGAATTGGAACGCGTAGTCATTTCCGGAAAGACGGTGGCCGAATGTTGCAACGGTAACTCGAGCGTCCAGAACGGGACATCGTCAAACGCTGCGGGACCCGACGTCTGTCTCTCAAAGTGCCCTGCGGTCAGACCATCGCCTTGGGATCCGGTCAAGACGAGGTTCGCGGCCGTTTTGTCCGTCAGCATTGTCATATGGTTGCTGTGGGGCGCTTTTGTCGTTAAGTTTTAAAAAACGAGAACACAACTACCCTCCGTGGACGGCATATTATATTTCCCATATTATTAAACACATTTAAACGCATATATTTATTATTGTGTATTATAACGTTGTATTGCAGTGTATTGTATACATCTGTAACTCGTTCATATAATTTGCATATTATTTTGTAAACTTTTTTCTTTTCTCTATATACTCGTTATTATATACCGAAAACGTCCTTATACAGTGAATAGTGTCATTGATTTCGGTGATTTTTTTAAAAAAAATTTTGGCATATCCCGATTTCTTTACAACTATCAGGGGTATATCGGATACATACATTTTGGACCTCGATTTCTTCCCGCATAAAATTACAGATTTCGTCCATTATTTTGTTGAGTTTATTGTTATGCAGTCCAATAAACGTTACTCGGACTGAACCTCGATTTTTTTATTGGCTTTGTCGTAAAAATTGATTTCAATATTTCTACAATCACGGCATATAGTTATTTCTAAGCCATCATGTTTTTGTCATCGTACAGGTATTGTCGTTTTGTTTAGAAAAATTAAAATGATGTATTTCTGTACGATACTGATTGTACACACTCCAACCTAAATAACTCACCTTTCGAATAGTCATCTATTTGCTGCTGAACAAATTTTGTTTTAAATTTTTCTTTTTCTTTTGTTTTTACTGATGTATTTATTTTGATATTATACTATAGCAGCTTGTATGGGCAATAAAAACTTAAAAAAATTATATTTATATCAGGGGTGAATAAAACTCTTCATTAAATTTTGTGTAAAAACTTTCACGTCTATCGGTAGTTTCGAATGAAAATGATAAATAGAATTACGATTTGTAACTTTTGTTCGGGAAATGTATATTTTCCTCGCTCAAAAATTATTGCAGACTGACAGAATCGAGTTATTCCATAATATTGCGTTGTTTTATAAACTTTTAAGTTACAATAATTATTTATTTAATAAACCATCGTCATTTAATAAATCAATTTGTTTCCAAAAATTTCGAGTAGGTACACACTTATTTGACCTACGAGCTAGAACCGGATTTACGTCCGGGTTTTTCTGTAAACATAGCGGAAGGAATGGGGCACACCTTTTGACAAAAAAGTATGTATGTAAAGGACGGGATTCTTTTTCTGCCAAAACTAAAGAACATCATATTGCTTGTTATTATATAACTTTATTATCTAAACATCATATTTATGTATTCGTAAATAATTTACTACCTATGTTACAATAAACCTGAGAATAATTTTTATACACAGAAATAAAAACTAATAATAAGAATATTATGTACCTGTTCAATAATTTTGTCTGGTTAAGTTATTGTATTTCATAATGTACCATTTACATAATATAGCAGTATCTAAGTAAAAATAACTTTGGATAATCTGAGAAAATAATAAACACATTGCACAACTTTAAAAGGCTTTGAAGTTCGTTACCCTATTTTGCTTTTACCGTAAATACGGAGTGGAAACACGTATAAAACTTTGATTCGTGACATTTCACCGCATAATTTTCATTGACGCGTGCCTCTAATATAATAATATAATGTTAAAACATTTTATAAACACGTACACGGGATTTATATTTGCATATTTTCATTTCATATTTGATATTCCACCGTTCACATTGTAAAATATATTATATACACTATTTTATTTTGTATTCATATTTTAACCTTATTATTTACTATAAATAATTTATGCGTTTTTTTTTTTTTTTTTTTGTAAACACAATATACATAATCTCTGAATTGAAGTAATTTAAAGCGAATGATGAACCAAGCATAAAAATTGTTTTAAAAAAATCGACATCAATCATGTAATATATTATGCAATGAAAAAAAAAAGAAATTAATCAAATATTCAGTCATTAAAGTCTCAAATAGTCCAATTAAAAATAAATCGATATTTTTGATCGTTTTTCGCATTTTCCAGTTAAACTGGCGGTAAAAGGGAGATTACCAATTATAGACTTCATTTCCGTTTTCAGGTAATGGGGAAATTTGTAGAGGAATTGACGTGTAACCCTTATTTTACAGTTTAGATAACCGTAGCTAGAGGTCATAGTCGTTGTTCTATACCATTGTTCCAAGAATACTGTAGGTGACAACCACCGTGAAGTGTTGCCATCACTACTCGTATAGAAAAACGTGAACGCTAATGTAAGTTCCGATTCTAAAAAGGTTATATCTAAAAGATCGATCGTTAAGTGCCACCTGAACAAAAGTACTACAATAATAGAACTCGTTTAGACTTAAAATCTTCTTAGATGATGTACCAGTGGGTTTATTATTTTATATTATTTTTAGACTTCAGTAATTCCTACGTATACATTACATTCGTGGAACATGTGTGCGATAGTATATACAGTCTACATACCTAGACAAGATGTATCATTATTATATATCATACATTTTTATTTATTTATTTTTGACACATGTGTGCGCTTAAGTTATTAAAATACAATGTTTCGCAACAAAGTTTTCAGACATTTTACTCAAGAAAACTTTAGAACAAAAAACTTTAATAGGAATCAATAAACAGTAATGCCAGTTTAATGGTATGCTGTACCTACCAAGTTCTAACAAGAAACTTTTTAAAATACAGTTTAATGCATTTTCCATACTTAAAACCTATTGTAAATTATTGACCCAAATGCATAACTAAATTGCTATCAATCAGACGAACAATGAGGTTATCGTGTATAAAAAAAAGATTTTTCTTAAAATATTACTTTTAGATTCTGGACCGATGGACTAATGCATTGGGTTCATAACAAAAGTTTTGTTTTTATATTATTGTCTGTTATTAAACATTTTTATAGATGGAATGATCTAATGTATAAATTTTAAATTCTGGATGAAGGAAGATAGTGCTTTTACAAAAATTTTTATTTTTAGTTTGTAATTTTTCTTCTTTTATATTTAAACATTTTCGTATAGAAATAAAAATACTTGTTCAAAAGTTTCGATCTAATCTAACATGAATATCTAATATGAAAAAATAAAATATCTAATTTTTTGTAAATTGTACTTACGCCCCAAATATGAATTTGTACTTTATTTATGTTTAATATAACAAAGAGCTCCATACAAAATTTGATATTATGATTTACATTACAGAAAATGATAATAAAAAAGTAATATTGTTTTTATTTTTAGAGTTAAAAAATAAAATGAAAATAATAAATATTAAAGTAAGTGCCAAATATTTAGCTTCATTTTAAAATTGACGTGTACGTGATAAAATTGTCACACCCAATATTTTCAATTCCACCAATTTGATGTCAATTACATAAAACACTAAAACATTGATAAGCTTAAAAAAAGTGATTTCAATGTTTAAGTGAAAGTAATCGATGTATAATTGTGTCACTTACAACAAAATAACAAAATGTCGATTTTGAATAAAGTATCGCATACGGCAATTCGCATTTTAACCGTTTAAATTATTATTTGTAATCATAAAAGTAATCTATTTTGAAATGTTATTATTAAAATGAAAAAAATTTATCCAAAACGTCGACGCATAAAAATATTTATGACGTCAATTGAGTATATTATTTTATATTCTTTTTAATTTATAGATGCTAAAAAAAAGTAATATTTAGTAACTATTGATTAAATAAGAAGTACCTATAATCGAATTGAACATTTCACAGGTACGGTATCTAATAGTTTTACAATAATGTTTAGTATTTGATAAAACTATTCTAAAATAAACTTAGGAACTTTATTACTTAATCCAAAAAAAATCAATTATTGTCAGTTTAGCAATTTAATAATTTAATAGTCCATGTCAAAATATAATAAGTGTAATATGTTAATTATTGAGTACCTAGGTACAGAATTGTCTACTATTATATTACTCAGTCGCTCTTAACCTATATTAATATCGATATGTTTTTTTACAAAGAAAATCAATATTTGCCACTCATGGAGCGGAACGATGACGGTACACGTCGGTCATTGAATTCAAATCGTTGAATGAATTAAAATAATAATTGTTAACTCAGACGTAAATTTTATGTGCATTAAAAGGCGACAAATATTTTCAAAAGCATTTAATTTATTAAAACTATAGCACAAACGTTATATTAAATTAAATACGAAAAAGCCGGACATACTTCGCACGATGGGTGTACTTCGCACGACGGGTGGTATTCTCTTGACGGGCGTATTAAATTTTAAAGAAACGATAAATCATTTCTTCAGTAAAACGATTCTGAACGAAGGA
>JAIPRM010001505.1:0-37458 GCA_025469315.1 Stegophylla sp. TES_Ste_2020
TCGTTCGGGCTGGAAGCTTCGGCTTCTTTGTGGTTTACGGTCGCATGCTGACAAGGGTGAAACATCTGGTGAACGGACACTTCGGAGCCGCGGCGAGAGTCGTGGTCCCGGGGTCGTTTTCTCCCGGGTGCCAAACCCGATCTCCCGGCGGATCTGTCACCGGAGGCAAAAATCCACCGCCACAGTGCGGATTAGAGCTGAGATAGGGCTCGGTCTTACCATTGGCTTGAATTAGGTAGTGCTGGGCCGATTCGCACTGGTACTGGCCTTTCGGGGCTCGGGGCTTGTGGTCCACCGACGACACGGCACACGCCAACTCGACGGCCCGGGCCCGTCGGACCGCTGAACATCGGCGGCTCGTGAATAGCATTTCATGCTAATATACGGTCCGTCTGTCGTAGCCTTCGGGCACCAAACCCGGGAATCATGTTTTTTTCGGTTTATCTGAATCACGTGTCGTTGATTTTGTATTGTCAGGATGCGCAGAAAAGAAATCAGGGTCGATTTCGGGTAAATACGAACGCGTGCGGAAGAGTGGAGGGGAAAAGGTCTGCATTAGAAAAAAAAAAAAAGAGAGAAAAACTTACGAAATATGCAAATCGAAAGACGATTCCATTTTCTAAGGAACGCGAACGTAAAATGAATAAGAGTATTTAAGTAGTAGAGGAATGACGTACCAACGTTTATTACATTTTTATTAGGATTTTTTTATTTATTTTTTTTTTTACGCGTAAAAGAAATCGCTTACACTTTTTCATCAAACGTATAATTCCGAAAACCACCGCCGATGTGATTTGCTAGTCTTGAAAGCGGACGAAAAAAAAAACGTCAATTATCCTTTATATCGTTTTGATTTTATTTTGAAAGCGGCTAAAATGTGAATAGTTTCACGCGGGCGGCGATAAGTAATTCAATTTTATCGCGCGTTCTTTGTTACACACGGTTACTTCATATACTTTCGTTGCAATACGTAATTAAAATCCAATGTTTTTTGTAACATAAATCATTCTAAAAAAAAATGCCTGTTAAAAGCTACATAATATTTAAAATACTCTCCCGTGTTTTTTATTTTTGCATCAGTTATCAAAGTGAAACAACGAATTAATTCTAAAAGTTTGTTTCGGGTTGATATACATAAATGGCATAATCTCTTACACTGTAAACCGGGTTAAATGAACAATCCGTGAACATATATAACAGTTATATATTAAAAAAAAAAACAAGTTAATTGTATAGTATGTGGTTTTAAAACATTTTGTTTTAATTGGTTTTTTTTTTTTTTTTGTACTTAAAATAAAATAAAACCCAGCAAAATATTTTTGACAATATACTAAAGATTAATGTAATATAAAACAGTAACGAGTATTTATCATAAACGATGATAAAATATAGTTTTCATTACACTGAGTTCTTATTTATTACTATAAAAACGTTATTTAAATTATTATTCTTTAAAATTAAAATAATAGTAAATATATATGCGACAATCGCATTGTTACTAATATTGGCATAGTACGATAATGAAAAATCGGTTAAAATCAAAAACCATTCAAAATATACATCAGTACACACACAGCAGTCATTTGAGTTGACTCTAATATTCATTTGCATACGGTCTTTGGAATCTATTAGGATTCGTTGGATTGGAATAAATCCTATTTTCATGACTTCCCTGCTAAGTCCGTAGCAGGGCTAACAGCAAAATCTGTATCGTGACAGACAGCAGTGTTGTGCCGCCACCCATCATCCCTTTCTTCTCTTTTTACCCGTAGACGGGGAAATAATCTTCCAATTGAATGATAAGATAATAATATAACACAATAGTCCAAAGGTTTATCTACTCTTATACATAGTAATTAATCATCAACAATAATCTTAACTCGACTTGACGTGTTTTGCTATACCTAATTATTCATAATGATATTGAGTAGTAGACAAATACAAATAAACAATATAATAAGAAAACAACTTATGATGACAAGAGCAAAAATGACATAAATTATTGGAAAAAAATATTGAATTACGAGTATGCTACAAATCTATAATGAAGTATTTAAAAATATCAGTTTTCACTTAACTAACAGTATAAAGAGTTAATAATTAATGTATTTGTACATTTTCAAGTTTCACCAATTTTTATTTTAAGTTTTCATTATTCTGGATGCCATATTATGTAAGTTAGAATGACAATGGTGACGAAAGACAAATATGATGTCATGCAGAACACGTAGGGGTACTTTAAAATAAACCTGAGTAATTAATTCGGAAATTACAAATTGTACATAGTTTGGACAGACGTTTTGGATTAATTATAAAAGTGGCTTATACAACACGTGTCTTAGCTCTCTTATTTCACTAATTGATGCAAAGAGGATATAACCAGCATTTTTGTTTTAGGTAATTCCAACACATATTTTATATATGCGTTTACTATTACAAAACAACAGTTTCGAGCAGTAACTGAGGCAATATTAAAGTGACCTTAAAGACGCGTGACATTTAAATGTTCTACACTGACATTTTCAAATAATAATAGCCAGGGGAAACAACCACCCCGACAATCGTTATATACTCGAGGGATGGGAAATATAATATACATAGCCTTTGTCGAAAATCCCCTTTAGGAAAATTTAAAAACCTAACAATTTGTTTATATACACACATCCCAAACAGATAAACGCTGCAGACATTATATTTTAATGAAACATTCGTAACCGTCTCTGTGATAAACTATACGAGTCATAGTGTCATACATAAAAAAATGTATGCACAATTGTAATTAAAATCTCTTTTCTGATGAGAAACACGAGAACTTGATGCACGTTTCCAACACAGTAGCGATGCTCTGTTTTTTTTTTTTAATTTATCTGTATCTGTATTTCTACAATCTTAGGGATAAACAAGTTTTGAAAAAATCCCGAATAGACGTGACGAAATGTTTAATATAGCATTTATTCATCCCCCCACCATAAAGAATATCAACTTATAGGTGGGTCTACTAAAATGCATTTAAAATTATGTATGTAATTATGTACAGTAATGAACTTAATTTTTTTTTTTTTTAATTATACCGTATGTCTATCTCAACAATCTTAGGGGTGTGCGGGTTCTGACAAAATCCCTAATAGATGTGGCGAAATATTTAATATAGCATTTATTCATCCCCCCACCATAAAGAATAGCAACTTACAGGTGGGTCTACTAAAATGCATTTAAAATTATGTATGTAATTTTGCATAGCACTTATAGAATGTAAAAAAAAAAAAAAAACGTTCAGGAACATAAAAATGGTTTTTTACTATTATTTAAAAATCAAATTTATTTAATCGTATTTCAATGCATTTTCAATCACATTTTAGATTCTGAACGAAGTGAAGAAGCTAGTGTTTTTACAATGTTTATTTTTTTTTTCTGTGAACAACTTTTCGTATGGAAATAATTGTCCAAAAGTTTCGATCAGTAACTTTTTGAAACCGGATTTGCCTCTAGATCTTACTTTAAAGAGGTCATTTTTTGAATTTTTGAATTCTTCAATTTTTTTCTTTTTTTAAAACTATCCAAAATTTGACAAAAACGACTCGGAAACCATCATTTTTTGATCCGAAGTATATGAAAATTTAAACATAGATAGAAAATAATATAAGAAAGATTTTGGCGCAAGAAAATTTTGAAAATGTGAAGAAAAAAATTTTTGGACATTTTTCTAAAAATTTTTTTTCTCATTTATTTTTTATATCATTAGCTTCCTTCATTCAGAATCGTTTTATTGAAGAAATGATATATCATTTCTTTAAAATTCAATACGCCCGTCATGCGAAGTATGTCCGGCTTTTTTATTACAACTAAAATATAAGCACTATTGTAATTTAGGCCTTTTTTCCGTTAAGAAACATGAAAAACCTGATGCATATTTCCAACATAGTAACGGCACTTCATTTTTTTTTTTTTTTAATTATACTGTATGTCCATCTCAACAATCTTAGGGGTGTGCGAGTTCTGACAAAATCCCTAAAAGATGTGGAGAAATGTTTTAATATAGCATTTGTTAATCCCCCCACCATAAAGAATATCAATTTTTAGGTGGGTCTACTAAAATGCATTTAAAATTATGTATATATAAATCGTGAAAACTAAGAACGTTCAGGAACGTAAAAATACGATATATTTACTATTATTTGTTTAAAAGTAAATGTACTTGTACTTTAAAGGCACTTCCGAAGGCATTTCGATTAAAAATCAGAGATTGAAAACGTTATTGACTTTTTTTATTTTCGTTTCCGTGTTTTCAAATATAAAATATTGTTTTCGTTTATCGTTATTTATTGCTTTTGATTATAATAAAAATGTTTTTGATTGAAAACAAAAACCAAAAGTTTTGAGAAAATCAAAACCAAATTTCAAAGTTAGTAATAATATAATAATGAAACAAATATTCCACCAATATATTCTTCCAAGACTAAAACTACTATAAGCTAATTCTTCTAAAAGAGCACGTTTTAAGTTGGAACAATTTTTGGTCTTTGTGGTCACTGTCTTGTAATTTAAATCTTTTTATATTTATTCATTTGTTGTTGGAACGGTGCTAGTAGCTACAAAATGAAGTTTATTGTCCATGTAGAAAATTTCAACACTACAATACTACTATATCTACAGGATATATTTCGCAATAATCAATTATGATCACGATTCCGAATATTATTTTCATTATTCAACCTCGACGTAGCGTGTTTTAATGACAAATGAGCCGATTCTGGCATAGGAAAATGACTAATGGAAAGCGCGTCAAAGGCGCCCAACGTTTCGATAGAAGACAGGGGAAATGATTGGTACCAGTGGTGAAAACGTGCCAAAAGAAAAGCAAAAAAAAAACCGAGCAATTGATTAATTCTGTCAACATAACATTGTTTACATGACCTTAAAGCGATCCAAAAATTCTAAAACTTAAAAAGAACAACGACAGTTCAAAATTAATGTTTATGATTGCCAAAAGTAATATTTTCTCGTTATAACTTATTTTTTCAAAATCTAAATGGACGATAATTTTTTATTATTTTTAGATCACACACCGAGTCAGTATATTATTGTACATTATGTAATATTCCAAAAAACGTGTGATGACTGATCTTTTGTTATAATATTATAATACTAAAATACGATGTAGATAACCATAACCATGAAAGATGAAATTAAGTATTTTCATTTGTACATTTTGAAAATATTACCAATAAAATGGTATAAAACTACTGCTAAAGTAATTCTTAAACAGTTTCTAAACAAAAAATTTTCAAAAAATAATGATACAATCTATTTATACGAATGACATTTAATTATTTCGATTGGGGAGGCTAAAACTAATTTTTGGAGGGGTTTAGCACCCCAAGCCCTCCCTTAAATACTCCCCTGATAAAATAAAAGTGGGACATAATTCACTGAACCCGATATACAGGATGATTTCAGATTCTGAAAGAATTGAAGAAGCTAGTGTTTTTACAATGATATTTATTTTTATTATATTTTCTGTAAACACTTTTTCGTATAGAAATACTTGTCCAAAAGTCTCGATCAGCAACTTTTTCAAACCGGGTTTGCCTCTAGTTAGTATTTTATTAAAGGAGTCATTTTTTAAAATTCTCAATTCTTCATTTTTATTATTTTTTTGATGGGGGAACAAGTCAAAATTTGACAAAAAAGACTAAGAAATCATCATTTTTTTTTTTTGATGACTAGGCTAACGATTTAAAATTAGGTAAGTTCAATCGTATACAGCATTAAACTAATTAAGTAACTAATCTACAATCAAATGTATTTGGTTAAAGTGAAACCAAAGGTGAACGATGAAAAAAAAACATCATATTTTGGCAGAAGATCAGTATAATTATATTTTATACGTAGGTAGTAGGTACTAAGTATAGGTATGTGAAATGCATAACAGTTATTGAAATTTAATCAATATATTAAGAATATTCATGTGTTTTTCCAATATAGAAAAAGAAAATAAAGTGATAGTAGAAATACTATGTATATAATATATTTAGGTCAAACTAAACCGTGACAAAATGTAATCGAATTTTTATTTTAAAACCGTTTCGATCCCCAAGACAATAAAAACATGAGACTTCTACTCACCACTGACAAAGGAATTTTTCATTATAAAAAATATACAAACCAAAATACATTTACCAGTTTATAGTCCTACGCTGCAATATACAGTATATGTATATGTATATGTATATGCAGTATATGTATGTAAATATTATAGTATAATTCTTTAAGATTTATGAAAATAATTTGAAGATGGAAACTCTTTAAAGAGTAAAATAGTTGTTATTTGCTTAGTTGAATGATATAAATGACACATGGTGATGTGATCAACCACAAGTTATATACTCTAAAAAATATATTTTGACTACAAATTCAAAAACTACATACTTATTTACAATTTGTATGACTTTGTAAAATAAGCATTTTATCGATATATAACTGTGTTTTATCGAAAAGAAGTTTTTAATTGCCATGATGAAGTGCTGAATTATGATATTTAATAGCGGTTACAACATAATATCGTTATCCTGAAGTGGTATTCGTTAAAATTATTTAAAATTTATTCTGCGCGTTATTATTAATAACCTCAAATGAATATTCTACACTATATGGATGGGATATTACTTTGACATTATTATTCTTCGTTAAACATACATTACAATCTGTTCAAGTGTTTTATTTTAATTCTAACTTTGATACTACTACTAATTTGTTTTGCTTAATTAAATGAATAAAAGGTATAAAATCCAGATTAAAAGTTCAAAGAACGAACAACTTTACATCAATTTATAAAAGAGAAAAGTCAGTTACTCTTTCGTGACAGTGAACGCTTATTATTATTTTTTTGTTTCTTTGAACGTTTTATGTACTCACGCGGTTAGCGTCTTAACACACGTAATAATCCACTCACCTGAAACAAAAACAAGAGTATTTACACATTAATTAACAAATAAATTAATGGGATAACTTAAAATTGTAATGTAATACACAAAAATATACAACGAAAGAGACAAATGACTCAGAATTACTGTTTACATTGTATACACAAATTTCATTTTATTTGTATTCACAAAATGTACTCCTAATAATACTCAATAGAATTAATTTAATTTTAGAATCTGAGTAAGCAAAATCAAATAGCCATAACTCTAAAAGTGTTTGAAAATTGAGATATGAACCATTAGAAAATACTGGAAATACGAGTTTTTTTTATTATTCAAAGTTTTTATTCATTAAAATTTAAGTAAAGCAAAACCCGATTATCCGAACGCCAATCAACCAGACAAAAAAAAAAAAAAAAGGTAGCGCCCCCACGCACGTGCCGTTAATTATAATAATGTGCCAAATTTGCTTTTTTTTTTTTTTTTTTTTTTTTTTAAATATGTTATTGTATTTATATTTTATGCGCTTTTTTAGTGTTAAATATTATAGAACAATTTTTTTTTTTTACCGTTACAAGTTTCAAATTATATTAATAATAAATACACACATACAATTCTATAACTTTTGATAAGTCATATGCCAATCACCCGAATATTTCCTTATCCGGATCACCCTTGACAATAATTAGTCCAGATAATCTGAGTTCTACTGTACAATTTTTATTCTTTTATTTCAAAAATCTTTACATTTTTGTTTTCGAAATTTTGTAAGACACTCATCAATAATTTGTAAAAAAAGGAAGAAAGAACTTTTACAAACATTATTGTATTATTGATTTTTTATTGTTGAATAATTGTAAAAATATTTATCAATAAAACCGTACATAAATAATTATATAAGATGTTTTGAAGAAAGGTAAATAATAATGTTTAATATGGTTTAACTGGACGAGTTATAGTGATAGAAAAAAATCATTTTCAACGCCTTTTGCAGTAGACACATAGAAGAAAGGTTATGATGAAACTATATTATTATTAATCAAATAACGTTTTATAGGAGTCTAAGAACAGTAATTGTAAAACCAGTTAAGGACGACTAAACACATCTAGTCGTTGGGTTTCACTCTGTACCTAATCCAAATTGTACCGTGAAATCTACGCAAGGTAACGAAAAGGGTTGAATAAGACTCCTACTATTCCCATGGTAGTTTGAAAGGTGTGTCAGTCGGACAGAGAGCGAGAGACCGCACCCAACGAAGGCTTTTAAGTTAGTGAAACTACGCCCTTCGTTTATACGTTAGCTCGTTAAAACGCATTCAGTTGATTGATGAGTATAGGTTTGTAGATAGACTGTCAAAAATGGCATTTAATATCGATAAGCCAAATATTAAAAGGCCACGAATAATTTCCCATCAATTCGGTCATTCGGGCGGAATGAAAATAAGAGAATATAATAACGCGGTATGTTTTAAAAACAGAGAATTTAAAACTTAAAAATAAAAAAAAAAACCGTCTCACAGGATATTTGTATTAGTTGATTTCGTACAAAGCCAACTGTCACAAAGTATTTTAATGTAAATTATTGTTTAACACTTTATTATAATAATCCGTTTAAGTTGATTCTTTGTAGCATTTATAAAAAAAAAAATGATATGTTTGTGATTAAACCCTCTGGTGAGAGACATACAGACTGTATAGACAAATCACGGAACGATTTTGTTCAAAAACATTGCACGTGTTAATATAACAAACCAGTAGGAAAAAAAATATATTAACTAGTATAAAGGTTTTTATAGATGAGAACGAGTACACAAGCAAACGCTTTCTTCCTACACAAAATCATAATTAATAATATGTTTATAAGTATGGCCCGGATTTCAATGCAAAATGCATATTTATTTGGATGATCTTAGGCTTAATGCTTTCCAACTACACAAAATTTGTTTCATGTGACACGAGACCTCAAAACCAAAACTTTTATTTTGCATTATTCGATATTTTTTCATTTTTAGGGCATTTTTCAGTCTTTTCAGTGCATATTTGAACAGTAACCCTTCAATTTTAATTTATAATATCTGTACATTATACAAGTCAAAATAATTTAAATTTAGCTAATTAAAAATATTATCATCCATGTTTAATACTATAAATCTCTCTGCAATTGCTATAAAGTTTATCTAATCTCATCTTTACTACTTATGGTCACCTGGACTCGACAGAAGGGGCAAATAGTAAAAATAAATTAAAATATTAAAAAATGTATAGGACCTTTTTTCAGTGCATTTTCGCAATAAAATGCATTTTTCGAGGGTTTTTAGTGCATTTAAATCCGGGCCCTTTTTATAAGTATTATACATATTATTATTATATTGTGCAATTAAATGCGATCCGACTATAAACCGAGAACAATAATTTACAAATAATCAACAGTGCCCGCCGCCCGTTTTGATGAAGGGTGGACGTGGATGATGATGTCGTGGAACGAGGAGGGATGGATGTGATATCTTGCGCAAACCCGTCGAACACACACACGCGCGTAAAGGATAAAATTAATGTATGCTATGAGAAATTTGGAACCGCACAGCTATGTATATATATATATAATAAATGTGCGTGTGTATTTGATTGAAGTTGTTTTTGGTAGGTAAGTAGTCGAACGGGCGCGGTGGTGGGCTATACAACACAGAGCGTAGCAAAGCAATATCCGTAGGGAAAGCACACCGCCGCCGTTTTTGGGTCTCGCCAATTCGCCATCGGAACGCTCTCCTCATACGAGCGTCGTATACGTATCATTTATCAAACAGATGGGGCGCGCGTAAACATCAATCCAGCAGCAGCAACAGCAGCAGCTGCTGCCGCGCCACAGTCAATGACGCGGCATACGCGCACGCGTGTACCGAAATTGCATAACCGAAACGCCGGCTGTCGTGAGGTTTTAAAAATGTCTTCCTCGATGCATTTCATTTTTGCTTCTACGACACAAATATTTTTCCATAATACATATATTATACGAGACGTGGCGGGGGGGGGGGCAAAGTGATCCAAGTACCAATATGTTTCACAAAAACAAGTGCATTTTTACTATTCAAATTTTGATTCGAGAAGAAACATGAAATTGAAACATATTATTATATAAGAGAAAAAATTAAAAAAATGTAAAAAGCAAATGTTTTTTATAGGTGAAAAATATCAGAAACGATCTATGTCCAGGTGTTTGGATTACTCGGAACGAACTAAGTCTAACACAATTTAATCATTTGGACACAGATCGATTTTGGTACATCACGAATGGATATAGATTTATGCTTTCATTTGAGATTTTTAACTAGTTTCTGGAGCTAGACTCTTTGCAAAGTATTGGCGTGGGCATATAGATCATTTTGGTGTAAAAAAAAAAAAAAAAATTTATTGTCGGCACTTAGATCACGTTGCCCCGCTACGCCTCATTAATAGCCTTTATTTGCTTTTATTTTAATAAATAATTGCCGATGCTGTTTAGTGACAATTCAACGAAACACAATCCCGCCGTCTTTGCTCTTGTGGAATCGACCAAACTATTTTAAGCATATTGTGGAAGAATATGTGCAATTACTAAATTTGAAGCAAAATTACACGAAGCTAAAACAGAGGCAATTTTAATTGGCTTAACGGTCTAGAAACACCACTTTAATAAGAAACAAAGTTCCCGACCTAAGTCATCATTAAATTTAGAATAGAGTTTTGTTACATCATAAAAATTGTTATGTAATTGTAAATTTTAAGTTTAAATTTGTTATAATTTATTGTAGTTATTATTATCATTGTCTGACTTATTGTAATTAACTTACATCTAATATTTTATAATTAAACCGATATGTCATATGCAAAATAAATAACGAAACACATATATACTTTAACAACATAAAATCCACGCAGTGCTGCAGCGCGGGTGAGAAAATTGAATACAATTTTTTTGAAAACGTTTCGACAAACGCAATTTCAAAGAGAATAAATATAATGGTTTGAAATTCACGTGGCAAGGTCAACCGAGTTCATGAAAGCGAACTGAAAGCAAATGAGAAGCAAAGAAAGGGGCGGGGGGAAGAAGTTATTTTCGTAATATTAGGCGTTTGATATATAATATAAAAACCACCGGAGAAATATAGTGAACGGTAGAGGAGGTGGTGGTGGTGGTGGATAGATTTCGTGCCGCGAGCACATTACCAATATTAACGATTCTCGTGTTGCCGGACAATTTAAGGACTCAGACCACGGTATATAATCATTAATATTGGTTACCCACCCATTTTGTCGACAAAGGCCCCGAGATTCTGATGAGAAAAAATAAACATTTAACAACCCCACACGGTCAAAGATGACTTTTCTATCTTCGGAACACTAATACGGGCGGCGTCGGATTTCAAGATCCACTAATAAGGCCATAAAATAATAAAAGAAATTATTCTTTAATATCTAAAATTAGCTTGCCATTTCACTATTGGAATAATATTACTTTTGACATATTCGGAAATTTTATTCATACTGAAAAACGTACATAAAATGAAATTTAACAACACAACATTTGATGTTTCATTATACATTATTATTATTTTTTGTCAACTACAAAGTCAACCAGAAATAAATTACAGTAATTTGTTATAATAACGATAAAAGTGATACCAACTTAGAAGATTAAAACCGATTAAAAAATAGCTTTAAAAGTAAAACATTAATGTATAATTACTCGAAAGTTTTGATTGGATGTAAAAAATCATACCGAATATTAATATTTTGTAATACTTTGTCAATGAAGTAAAAGTTATATAAAGTATTATAATATGTATTTGAGAAGGTAGTAAAAGGCTTCATGTAAAGGTGTGAGAGTTTCAATTGAGGTGAAATTCGTTCACCAACTATTTATACATTAGATTAGGAATGATATATCTGTAAGTAAGGGGATATTTTTATCCTTTATCCTGGTGAATACATTCAAAATTAGTCGCATTGCAATAACTGAAGTTATAACCTCATTTGTATTAAGTTCTAAAAATGAATTTTTTTCTTAAATTATATAAATTGAATCTGTAATGAGTAAATATCAATAGAACATGGATATCAACTATTTATATAAGTTCAATATGATTTTCGAATGTAGTAGTTTATAGAGAAATAGTATTCTATATTATTTCCATACATCCAACGATTTCAATATAGCATCCGATTTTCAATAAGACTGGTATGGTTTGCACAATAAACTCGCGGTGGCCATGGTAGTATAACATAATATGACTTTTATTCGGGCGAGCAAAACGTTTATTTTTTTCCTCTCCTCTCTCTCAAGATTATTGGATTCTATTAAATTTTGTTCATATATATATATATATATATATATATATATATATATATATATACCGAATACGTTATATGCTTTCCCGTGTTAAATTGAAAATGCACGTCAAACAAAGTTGTCAGTCAATAATAGTCGGATTAAATGCGGTGTTTGCGAGTTCATTCCCGGGATCATTTAGGTATTACCTATGAATTGATTTCCAGTACAAATATAATTGATTCCCACAAACTAGCCTACTAGGTAACCCAGGATAATACACAATGAGGTTGGCTCATTCTCTCAAAAATTATTTTTTTCTTTTTTCTAATTTTGTGATGAATGTATGAACCTTTTTTTATTTAGACATTAGCCATCTTTTTTTCACATAAATATTTACATTTTCAAAGCATTTTTTAAAAGCATTTTCTATAGCGTTATTTTAAGTTTTTTCAATGTCATTATTGTAGGTTTTTAGTGCATCGTTTTCCTAGCCCTACTAATAACACATCAAAAGTTAGAATGTACTTTGGGTGCGCAATATAAAATGAACTTTTTTTTATAAATGATCTTTAACAATGCTTTCCAAGTACATAATTCAATTCATGTAACAGAATTCAAAAATGAAAAAAATTTATTTTATTTTTTTCATTTTTTGAGCATATTTTAGTCATTTTATTCGTTTTAATGCATCTTTGAACAATGAAATATTTTAATATACATATAGTATGTGTACATAAAATACGACTAATAATTTAAATTTAGCTAATCCTTTGACACCAATCAATTTTTTTTTTTTCATCTTTTAATAAAGTACATTTTATAAATTTCTTAATAAAACAATAAATTTAAAAAAAGTAAAGTATAGACAAAAAAGCCGGATATACTTCGCTTCTCGGCTCAAATTCTCTCGGTGGGTGTGTAGAATTTAAAAAAAGCAATAAATCATTTCTTTAATGAGACACGATTCTGAATGAAGTCAATAATAGTGGTAATTTTTAACACACCCACCACGAGTATCTGACTCGAAGGGCGAAGAATATCCATGGTGCGAATTATGTTCGGCTCTCGTCTATGCTTTACTTATAAAGAAAAGGAAAAAAACATTTAATCAGATAAAAAGTGTTAGAAAAATGTTTAAAATTTTTTTTTTCTCAATTTCAAATTTCCTTGCGCAAAAATGTTTTTTATATATCATTGTCTATGTATGTTTAAATTTTCATCATAAAATTTGAATTGAAAAATAACGGTTTCAGAGTCTATTTTTTGTCAAAATTTTGGGTAGTTAAAAAAAAAAAAAAATTGAGAGCAACCACGATTAAAAATATACGAGTTACACCACATCGATCTATTACCCAACATACTGTGATACGAGACCACAGAACTCGCATAGAAAATCAGCTGTTTTTTAAAAAGAGAGTAGAGCACGTTTATTGTTTTATTTTGATACTAACCAATTAGTACACTATAACCATTGATTTTAAAAACTAATAGATGTGGTATTTTAATAAAATAAGTTGACAAATCGATTACTATTATTATCATCCGTCGTTGTAATTGACAAAGAAGAATTGATATACATATCATAATATATGGACATGATTATAAAATATTCTTTCGTGCATACGGATAATGTGTGTGATGTCAATTTATAATCAGTACGTCATTATTTCATCTCTCTCACACGAATCTTATTTTCTTTGTCACACAATCAATTCATGTGCATGAATGTGAACCATTGATAATCATTGGTTTTCTCCAGAGATTTATGTTTTGTAAAAAGTATAATATGTGAACATACGAATGCTGTATTCATAAATGTTTAATAACAATGGCTCATAAATAATTCTTCCCTCAGGGAGCCGAAGAGTAGTATAATATTCTAAACTGCAAGTTAATTCAACGGTCTCATTATCATATCCCCAGTATAAAATTAATCGTGATAGCAACCAAAATAATTAACCATAGGTCACAACAACAATAGTTTAAAGGGAGGGCAGTTTTTACCGGATTTCATATATTAAACCTCAAGTAGATTTATACGTACATAGAAGTGGTGGTGATTTGCTATTTGGTTTTACAACTTTGTTTCTATAAGGGGGCGTTTTTTTTTTTTTTCAGTTCACGATTCGCTTTTTTGTCGCCAAAATACTATCCGAGGAGAAATGAAAAATGTATCCGGCTTGTCAAACGTTTAGCGTCTACAAATCCCTCGACAGACCTTTAGCCCTACGCGACCATTAATCTCGGCCGACACAGTCAAGTTATCCAGGCAGTAGTGATAGTTGGGAGAGTTGTAGTGTTTATAGCCGACAATACTCGACTACGTTTGTCGCATTTTCCGTTGTCTCCTCTTCCATCACTGTATTCCATCATATAAACACCCGACAACGAAGTTTCAAGAAGAATAGTACAACAACTTTTTTTAGTTTACTTTCACGTATTGAAATATTAATACACGTACAACAACGGGATTAAGATTATAATGTGAATTATAAATACTAAGATATTATCATTGTGGAGATAAAAAAAAGATTTTTCCTACGTTAGTTAAAATTGAAAAATAATATCACTGGTATTCAGTTTAATTAATTTATATAATATATCTACAAAAGTATACCTATACAGTTGACGTTAAATACTAATTAATATAACGTACGTATAATAAGCAAATTTAAACAAATATACACACAAATAAAAATCTTTTATAAACGATGTTAATAAATAATTAATACAAATTTTCTTGGTAACTACTTAATGAATGTATTATAGAAGACATAGATGTTATCATTAATGCAGATAATACAAGTTGTTGTAAAATTTACAAATTAATTGATTCTTAAATTAACGATGCTTCATTAATTATTTTAATTGATCAATAATCATTGATTGTATTATTCTTCACCGAAGCTAATAAAAAACTAATTTCAGTTTATATGTAAAAAAAACCCCCCTTGTCTCCGATATAATTTTACTCATAAAACAATGCACTTTCTTTCAAACTTATTTTTGAAAACTTGATTATCTGCCAGCAAAAGCAATCAGATAACGTTAATATAATATAGATTTTATATATATATATATATATTCAAACCAGATTTTAAAAGTGATGAAGTTACACAAATAGCGCACAAAGCAGTAATAGGATTTTAAGAAAAACTCTCACACGGAAGGTGCTTATGTACTGGGGTACATATCTATATCGTGAAAAATAGCAATTATTTTGTCGCTTATTTAACTTTGCTATGAAATTCATCAAATAGTATTTTTTTTTTTTAACACATTTTTCAACTTTAGTTTTCCTTTTATTTCAAATTACTATTTACTTGTATTACGACTTAAAAGTGAACTATACATAGCGACTTTATCATTTATACGTATAGAAGAAATAAAAACATATGGTATTTCATAAACATACACGTTATAACTAAACTTTCAATTAAATTATAAAAACCTAATCTAACACGTTTTTCAAGATATTTCCGAACAGAGACACAAGTGATACACTTTTGTCGTTATCAATGTAAAAATTACAAAATACATTTTCACCAAACGATGTAAGAGCAATAAAAGAAAAAACAATGTTAATCCACCATATTGGGTACGAGTTGATTTCTCATTTAGATTAATATTTTAAATAGAATTGAGTTTCTAAAATGACTATCAAAAATATTGTGCATTAAGTTTTATTATTCAACATAGTTTAAACTATAAGGATAATACTTATAAATTTATATATTGAAAAACCCAAATCTAATGATATTAAAATAAATAAATTGAAAAACACATTAAAAGAAGTATTCTGAGCGAAACGAAGAAGCTAGTATTTTTACAATAATGTCTATTTTTTTTTTTATATATATACAAATATTCGCATAGAGATACTTGTCCAAAAGTTGTGACCATTATTTTTTTAAAACCATATTTGCCTCTAGATGGCATTTTGAAGAGGTAATTTTTCGAAATTCCTTGACTTTTTTTTTACTTTTTTCCAATCGTACTTTTGAATCAAGAAATCATATATATATATATATATATATAATTTCATTAAATAATTTTAAAATGACTAAACCAAATTTACTTTTTAATTTTTAACAGTAACAATATTTTTCATTAAATATAACAGTAATATTTAGCAGTTAAAGTTTTATTTAAAAAAAATGATCGAATATATTTTTAAAAAAAAAATGGAAATACCCTTAAAGTGTATTCGATAATAGTCGACAAAATTGAATAAATAAAATATTTCCTAATGTGTAAAAAATGAATAGAATTTAAAATATCTCAAACATCAAACTTTTTACAAGAGAACGCATTAGGCTACACAGAGTTACACACTAACTAACAGCTAAAAATAATTATACACAGGTGTTCGTACTTTCTGAACACGAAAATAGCAATCACTCGAACATGAAAGAATAAACTTCTTTATTCGTGTGTAGCCAAAACCATTTCTTTAATTATAATAACTTTTAAAAAAAGATTGGTTAGGAATTTTTAAACAAAAATCAAATACATGTACTTTAATGAACATTTAATAACATTTTAAAATGTGACATATTATATTTTCAGACTTTAGAGAGCAATATACACATAAATGACGGAACACATAGAAAATGTAAATATTAATAAAAAATATATTGTGTTGAATAATTTTTTTAACTTCTAGAGAGATTCTACAGGTGGTGGGGCGTGTCCATAAGTATAAATTTGATATCAATGGATAGAAAAAAGTATTAATAGTTGTTTATACGTGAATAAAATTATTATATTCTTAATAATTTTGTTTATAAGTAAATAGTGTTAATATTTCATACACGTTTTCACCTGACACACATTGCCTGCTCTGTTTTCTATATATATATATATATATATATATGTTTTAACCGGTATTTTTTCTAATAAATATAGATATAGATTGATAGGTATACATTGATAGATGTATAGATATAGATGTATAGATAGATGTATAGATATACATTGATAGGTCTAATTAAATCTTCTCTCTTGTTCGACTGCATAATAGGAGCGCGTTAAAAATCATTGTACACAGAGTGTGGAGAAAGTGAATTTTTTTTTATCTACGTGTGAATATATTTTCACTCGAGTACAATTAATAATATAGACTAAGTAGTTTTACTTATTTCAGAAAGGCAATTTGTGTTCGTTTGTTTTATTTTATTCATGAACTGCATTCCACGTGAAAGACGTTGTTAGAGTACTTACATAAAAATCTGTAATAACTTAGGGAAATACAAACGAACACTTGAATGGGTACTACGGATTTAATTTGTAATGCACGAGTAGAATAATTTTTATTTAAATACTCGAACAGTCGATGTTACAAACATCAAATTCAAATGCGTTTCAAAATTAAAAATAGGGGTTCAGTATTGATTTAAAAACAGTTGAAGATGAAATAATTTTTCTAACCAATTTGCAATATTGAAAGAGCGTGTAAAAAATTATCGTATTCATTTAATTTTTTTTTTTTTTTCTTAAAAATATATTTTGCCAAAATCTGTATTTTCATAAAATAATTTTATGAAAATTTATTTTACTTTTTTAACATTTGATCATTTAATTAAATAATGAAATGAAAATGGATTATTTTGTTATTAAATAACTATTGTAAAATATACTGACAATTATTATTATATATTGACTGAAGCGCCTCTCAAAATTCTTTTACTTGAAGAAATAAATTATCGTTTCTTTAAACTTTAATACACCCATCAACAATATCCCACCCGAAGAACGAGAATTGTGCCAAAATATTTCCAGGCTTTTATTTTGATTAAATAGCTATATTCAATACCGTTTGGTTGAATTATAAAATATTTCACATAATATTATAAAATGTACTTATATAAAACATTTTCCTAAGTCCACACACAGTTACAATATCGAAGTTAATGTATTTATGCCATTGAATGTGTTACAGGGTTACATCACTTAAAGCGATAACGGGGAAGTGGAAGGATAAAAATAAATTAATGCCTAGTACACTTACTGTACGAAAATGACACGTTAAACAACAATAATGGTATTCATACTATAAAATAGCGTCGTGGCGTTATTTTGGATTCCATTTTAGCACTCAAGGACTTACGCTCCTCCAAAGACGTGCCCGAACATTCATTACACGCGCGAGATGCATTTAAAATTCTTGGGTAGAACGGAGAAAACGCGAACAGTTTGCATGTAAAGTTTTTATTATAATTTCCCAAGTGATACATATTATATAAAAAAAAAAAAATACCAGATTCTCACATTAATTACTTTATTATTTTTTTTTTCCAAATAAATAGACAAGAACAATATTTTATACCATAAATAAATCTTCATAATGGATAACAAAACAAATTTATTTTAGATGATTTGTGGATTTATTAAGTTTTTATTCTACATTGTCCATAAACAATGTGTAAAAAAAACACTATTAACAATTTAAGAAATGTTCAATCTTAAAATAATATACAGTGTATAAATCCTTATCAGTATTCCAAAAGTACTTATCCCGATTAATTACACAACGTTGAAAATCAGTGCTGTTGCATCATTTAGACATAAAAACTATGATTTTTTTAACGGTCACGCGGATTCCCGATATTATGGAAATTGGAAGTGTCATTTAATTAAATTTAATGAGTTCAGAAATGCAAATAAATAATTTTCAAAAATATAACATTTCTTTGAAATAAATTTGTATCATAAGAAAATGTTTTTATTTTTATTCAGCCAGTTCAGATTTTCACAACGAGAAATCTGACATAAAATATGTTACTTAAATTTTAAATTTATGTCGAGTCCTATGTGTTATTAAAGCATGTATATGTTACGGGTAGAGTACGAAAATCGGATAATGTACACATCATCCGGGTAATGTATACGCTGCTACCCGTGCTTATTGAATAAATTAAAAATATTATTTGTAAAACGTTTATTTTCTACATTAACCGCTGAGAGGGTTACTTAGTTTTGATGAAATAAAATATTAAATGTAGATAATATTTCTGTAATAAAATAATGAAATATCAATTTATTATTATAGTCTTGTAAAAGTTGTAGATTTAATATTTGTGTACATCGTGATACATGAGTGAGTACCTATTAAATTTTTATAATTTAATTTATTAAAATGTGTTTTCTTAAAGTAAAATGGGATACTTTTTGAGAGTTTCAGTAAATTAATTAATGATAGAAAAGAATGAAAACTGGCCACTGAGGTGTGTGTTTAAACGGATCAAAATATTATGATAAATTATCAATTAACTGATAAAAAAATAAATACATCACATTTATTTCCAAAGAGAAGTGACGTTACACTATTGGTTGAAAAAACCAATATCATTACTCACAAGATAGTACAAAATATGTTTTCTACTAAATTATAAGTTTTTTTTGTTCTTTTTTAAAGATAATTAAAGTGTGGGGTGTCTACCACGTTATATACAAATAGTTCATTGTTTTTACGGAAATAAAAAGACAATTTATAAAATAAATAATTTAAATGAAATTGTCATCCGTAATAATATATTATTGATAATTTATAATATGAATACAATTTACTCAAACTGAAGTTTTAAAATTAAATTACAAGACAGCATTACGAAATTAAAACGAAGAATATCATATAAGCAGTAAGGTTGTATTATAGTATGTTTTCTTTAACAATAGATAAAAGTAAATAGGTAAAAAATCAATAGTTCTAGCAATAAATAATATATTCTTCTTCTTCACACAAACGTACATAATTAAATAAAAATAAAAAATCTGTTGGTTTTAATACATTTAGGATTATATTCTTTATGAAAAAAAAATAGACGACAATATTTACTGACTTAAACCTGTAAATAATAAACGAAAAGTATAAAATAATTCAAGCATAAATCGTAAAAGAACATCATTGAAAAATTACTCCAGGGGAAAAAATCAATACACTAAATACTTGCGAATACGACTTTAAAACAAGTCGTGTAAAGACGCGACTATGTTTAACACAAAGTTAATTAGAGTTTATAAACATAAAACAATACATTATGTGTGCATGTATCAGAATTAAAAAATAACGTTAATATTATAACAAATAGTTTTTGAAAAAAACTAACGTCATATTCCACTAATATTTTCTACTGTGTTGTACAGAAAGTATTTGGTTTAGACAGCACGCACCTCCACGTTAAAAAAAAAAGAAAACTAGTAAAGAGGGTTTAGTTTAAGTTATTATTAAAATGTCATTATGTCACCAACATCAAAATACAACAACAAGACACATCAGTAACGACGAATCGGTGTTGACAAAAAATTTAATGAAATTATATATATCACCTCTCGGTGATCTAAATACATAATATGTATTTCAAAACAAAACACATCAATTCAAGGATTGAATTGTCAATAAATCATTGCTTATAAATCAAAAAAAAAAAAAAAAAATACATGGGTACTGACAACGAGTACACGTATACTGCAAAGTTTATGCAAACATATTCCACTAAGGATAGTTTATGCAGAGGCACGCAATATTCTAGTTAAAACTATATCATAAAAGGAAATGTCTGTACAATATTATTTGACATACAACAAAGTGTATTGATAGCATAAAGTCTATGATTATGTATCGAAAATCTGATTGATAATATTAAAAACGATTAACATAATTTATACCTGTATTCGAATAATTAATTAAACAAATGAGTACCTAATCAAAATTATAGTTATAACAGGATTTTAATAGATTATTTAATTCTAGAAATTTTAAGGTACCCGCTGAATGCTTAGACCAATTCATTCTTAATTCAAGTTTAAACTTTTTGTTAACTAAAATAACGGTACAAATCTACTTTAAAGGGCACCTTTTTTTTTTCGATTTTTGTTTCATCTAAAAAAGTATTTTGCATGCATTTATACTTAAAATTAGCTGACCCTATTGCTATTGCTAGATTAGCAAACCTTCAGCGAGAAAAATATAAGCAATATTGTCGGAGACTGTAAAATCACTGTTGCTTATATGTAAACATAGACTGCAGAGATCGCCTAAAGTTCATGTGTAAGCACATAGCGAGTTCCTGCGCGCACACGCATCAAGATAATCCGGACTTTTTTTTGAAAAAAAAAAAAAACTATCTTCTCGGATATATACAGGACGTCCCAGTATGATTTGACAAATGCTATAACTTTTATTCTGTTAATAATTTTTAAAAAAAAAATAATTATAACTACTTTATTTCATGTCATCTTAATGATGAAATGTGATAATAAATACAAACTTTTTTTTTTTTTTGATGTCATTCCTTCGTCAATTTTAACTACAAAATTTTATTCGGGACATTTTTCTTGTGTATTTTCATGCAAAATTCGAACGAATAGTTTTTGATTTATTCAAATTTAAATATTAAGGATAATAATGTCTATTGGACACACGTTTTACACAATTATTATGAATTTATGATTTTGCCAGCTGTGCACAGAAAAAAAACATCATTGTAAAAACACTAGCTTCTTCACTTCGTACAGAATCGAAAAAATTTTATACATATTTTACGCCATTATATTTAATAATTCTATGAAACATATGTAACTTAATACCATGTATAATATGATTTTATACACATTGTATATTTTACAAATTCTCGTCACTATAATATATGGAAAAAAAAAGATGATTTTATCAAAAAAAAAAACATAGAAAATATTACTAATAGTAGATTTTTCAATAAATAGTTTAATAAACAATCGATCCATTAATTCCAATGATAAACGATTTGAGTCACTAAGAGATAAGACCAAAAATTATACATTCAAAATACATAAATATAATTTAGTGAAACGTGCATGATAATGACTATATAGGAAACAGTTATCTAAATATTCATTATTAAATGTATCCTGTCAGATAAAACTCTGAAAGTGTTCATACTGTTATTTTAAGTAACATATGATTACTATATTATTTAGGCATAATAAATAATATTCGAAGCTTTCCTTTCACACTGGGAGTTTAAATGAAACAAAATATTACAAATAAATTAAGATGTTTAAATCAATTATGAATAAAAAAAAAAAAAAAAATGTTTGGTATAATATTAAATAAATTAAAATATGACGTTTAGCAAAATATTATTATTTTTTGTTTTTAATTTAAACTATTTAATGTCCAAGAGAACAATATTTCTAGTTGATTAAAATTATACATACTGGAATCAATGAATCTCGATTACTAACTAAAAAAAAGGATGGTTGGTTTTTAGTTTCAACTGTGTTTTATGACATGTGAAGAAAGAAAACTATGCTAATGATAAAAAAATATATTAAATTAAATGCGAATTTAATTTTTAGAATCGTTTAATAACTACTGTTATTTGTTTGTCAAAAAGGTAAACATCAATTAAAATATGACTGAAATTTTATTTTACACCACAAAAAACTATATTAGTTACATAAATGTATACTACAAATAATACGATTGTTTTCGAAATAATATTTATTAAAAAAAAAGTAAAGTATAGACAACAAAGCCGGACATACTTCGCACCACGGATATTCTTCGCTCATCGAGTCAGATATAATTGGTGGGCGAGTAGAATTTTAAAGAAACGATAAACAACTACTTCATTAAGACAATTCAGAACAAAAAAATTAATGATATAAAGAACAATAATATCCGTGGTGCGAATTATGTCCGGTTTTCTTGTCTATACTTTATTTTATCTAATAAATAATGAAAACAAAAAAAAATTAATGAGAAAAAAAACTGTAGAAAAATGTCCAAATTTTTTTTTCACGTTTTTAAAATTTTCTTACATCTCATATTATTGTCTATTTATGTTTAAATTTTCATAAAGTTTGGATAAAAAATTGACGGTTTCCGGGTCTTTTTGTCAAATTTTGGGTAGTTTTTAAAAAAAAAAAATTTGAGAAATTCGAAAAATGTCCCGTCTGTAGTACCAATTAGAGTCAAAAATCTGGTTCCAAAAAGTCGCTGATTGAAACTTTTGAACAAGTATTTCCATATGAAAAAAAAAAAAGTGAACACAAAAAAAAATAAACATTATTGTAAAAACACTGGCGTATCTTCACTACGTTTAGAATCTAAAAATCGTGTAATTCAACATATAGTTCGAAAACGATTAAAAAATATACATAGTAAAACATGTCAGATTTGAAAATAGAACAAATTGTATTTCCGGCAACGTCGTAAACATAGACTGGAGTTCAGTGGCCGTCAGAGCTCCACGAGTTATCTCTCGCGAAACCGGTTTACAAAAAAAAAAAACAACTAAAAATAATAAATAAAATATAACGGATCTTGCCATTCTCTCTCTCTCTCAGCTATCTCATTCCGTATTACATTAATTAAGACTCACCATCAACTAACAATTACCTGGTAATGTTCATGACTGGAACATTTATGATGATTAAAGAAGAAGGATAACGAATCCTTACATGGGGGCATGAATAGATGATAAAAAAAAGAAATAATATCCTTTTGTTATGTGATCTGAAGTAAATTCACAATTACAAAAACGTTTTGAAAACCATATGTGGTGGGGGCATTGGTAAACGTAATATTATCACAATGCCCAAGCTTATATCATTTCAAACAAATGGAAATTATGTATAAATCATTCACACGGTGAACATTGAATAGTATAGTTAATTTGATAGAACATAAAAAAAAAAAAAAATTGAAAACAAAATCATGCATTAAAAAACATTTATTATCATACATTATAAACACTGCGCAAATATCGTGAAATATATCAATGAGAAACGACACTTAATTAGGTCTATTGTTTTAGTTTCATACTGCGGACATTTTATAAAATAAATTCGTGATATTCCATTGCACTTCGTACGGTCGAAATAACATAACGAAATGAATGGTGCACCTTCATTCGTAGAATGGAAGAGAAAAAGGAATCTACCCCCCTAAAAAATTTGGAACACCAGGTTTAAAACATTGAACAATTCTCACATAGAACTAATCATTTTAGCGAAAGATGAAATTGGTAGTTAATTTTATTAAATTAGTAGTTAGTCCATGACCGTTTTGAAATGATTATAATTAGACGAAAGTGCTATACAAATAGAAAATAAATTAAAAACCTCCGCTAAAAGTTAATATAAAAAAAAACGAATTTATGAAAAAAAAAAACTATTACAAACCCAAAATATTTAGGAAAACATTTGATATAAATATGTTTTTTTTTTTTTTTTTTTAACTGTATTTTAATTTTTCTTTGTACATTTAAATTAATTTTAGATTCTAAACGAAGTGAAGAAATTTTGTGAATATTTCAATACTATGTATTCAATTTTGTCCAAAATCTGGATCAGTAACTTATTGAAACCTGTAATTTCCTGTAGTTGTTACTTAGAGGTCATTTTTTTTTGAATATGTTAAATTATTTTAAAAATATTATGGAATTTATAATGCTAAACTTTAATTTTTCATATAATATTGGTGTTAACGATAAGAATTAATTTAATTGTAGAGCAGTGTTTAGATTAGAGATCAGCACGAGCCGATAAAATTTTCAGTCCGGCCCGATCAGAATAGAATTTTTAACCTAGTAAAGCCCGATCTGGCCCTGCCCGAACCCGAAAATAATGTCCGAAAAAAAAAATTTTATTTTATATTAACAATCTATTTATAATTATCATGTGTAATTTTTATCGTTGGTTGTAATATACATATTATATGCAATTGTAATTTGTGACAAGACAACGCCAGTTCGGGAAATTTTTTTCTTACCTAAAGTCTAATATCAATTAAATTGAGAAGTTTTATTATTGACCCACCGCGCGACGATCCGAAATCCGAAATCCGACTAAAACCAACCCAAAATTTTTTTTTTAGGCCCGTGCCGATCTCTAGATATTATATTAGCTAAATTAAACACGAACAAAAAAAAAAAAAAAAAAATCTGAGAACATCAAAATTTATCTATTTAATTATGAAACGTAAAGATCCGCTAATAATAATTGTAATGAACTTCATAATATTACTTCCTTCTTTCTTTTTTATTTAGGTGGTTACATCGACTTCTCGGCAATTTAATCTCCATATTCACTTTTGACTGAAGAATAAAATATGACGTATCTTTTAAAAATATGAAACGCAAAAACTTCATACTTCTAACGCGGCAAGCGGAAATAGTTTATCGACATCCGACGGCAACATTATTCCAAGAAAAGCATTCATCTGCTGATACTGTATCCATAATTCCCCCCCCCCGGCCGCTCTACTGTCTCTATCATTTATGCCAATCTACACTGAGCATCTTACGCGAGAATAATTTAATCCCCCTTAACATTATCACGGCAAAAGATTACAACAGTGCAGCAGGGGTGGTCCATTAACATTGTTATTGAAGGATATTCGTTGTTTATCGTTTTTCGATTAAACTTGTATTATTATTGTCAAGCGCATAATGTCTAAGTGACAAGAGATTTTTAATTTCCTGTATCGATCCTGAGAGGCAACTAATGATGATTTTTCTGAATTATTTACGAGACTATTTTATGTATCCACGCGAATAGAAAAAGTATAAATATGAATCTGCATATTTTATAATAAACCTATATCACAGCAGTATGAGAAACGTTAAGATGCAGGAAAGAATTACAAATAAGAACAAAAATTGGGATTTTATAGAATTTTAAAAAATAACAACAATCGTACATAAAATAATTCAATCTGATTGTTTGCACGAAGTAAACGAGATCAAAATGAAATTAATGTAGTAGAAACTTATTTTTTCATGATATAATATTTGAACTCTACTAATACTCTAGAAGTATTTATTTACTATTAAAATTCGATTTGAAATGAGTATAAATAAAAATATACCACAAACAGTTTCATTATAGATAAAAATAAATTATTAATGACTAACGTACATAAAAAAAAAACACATAATACTAAAAATTTAAACTTCACTAGAAAAGACAAAATGTAAAAATGTTGAAAATAATTCGATAATACTAGTCACGCGCCAAGTGGTCATTTTTCCTGTTTTAAGGGGTTCTGCGTTTGAGAGAAATGGAAACAATTATCGCGCCTTTTAAAAAAAATGGCAAGTGGTAAGTTTAAGTAATATTCATATCTATTTTGGAAACCAATTCCTTTTTATACAGCTACAACTGTTGTATTCCACCACAATATCTTGTTAATGTTTGGTTACATTTGTGATAAGAGTTTGAACATAAGCGGCAGAACAGTTGTAGGAGTAGCCCTGATGGAAAACAGCCGCAAGACACGCGACAATCGCGGCTCACTTTTTGCCCTCGCCTAGTAAAATAATATACGTCTTAATGTAACTATAATATTTAATTTCGAAATTATATAAAATAAACGAACTTAGTTAATAAAATCCGAAATAACTATAAGGTCGATGCAACTAGCTCGTGTTTTTTGAGTTTTTCTTAGGTTAACAAAATAATATGTTTTTATCAAGATATTTTATATTTTTTAGACTATAAATTAATTTTAAAACAAAATTTATTAGAATTACACGATTTGAATTCAATCGCAAATAATATTACTGTGTTCTTACTCATTAGCATTGTTAGTTAAAGTATGCAAGTCAATTTTCAACTTACAAAAAATTAATTGTATAATAAACCTTTGGCCAAAATACCAACTAGAGGCGAATCCAGTTTCAAAAAGTTGTTGATCGACACTTTTGGACACCTCTCTTCAAACAAGTCACCACAACACTACCCTTCCCAGAGATACACGATTGGTTAGGGTTGTACGGACAACACTTTGAGCACTCAGTGCGCACTGGGTGCAATATCGATTTTGTGAGCGCAAATGTGCAATTATTACTATAAACCTCTGTTCTCCATACATGGGTGTCTCAAGGGGAGGGCAAGAAGGGGTGTTTGCCCCTCCTCCTTGGATTTTCAATTAAATCTGAAACTCGTGCAGTTGTATAAAAGTATGCTATGTGGTGATTTCTCAGCCATGGCAAAACACGAGTTGTGTTTTTGGAAAAAATTGCCTGATGTCGTACTTTTAAAAATAGATTTGTCTGTTGTCACACACAGTCGAGTAACCATAGACCTTATATAACAAAAAATATATAACGTATTATCATATTATAGGTAAAAATGTACCAAGAAATTTTGATCTATTAAAATGAAGAATTTATTTTATAAAAATGAATCGTACATTATTTCATTAGCATTTACGTTTTCCCCCTTCCCTTGGAAAAAAGTATGGGGACGCCCATGTCTCCATAAGGGTCACAATATTTTAAATACAGTATCACGGTTAATATTTTATTATTACTTATTTATTTATTATATTAATAAAAATTTTGGAACTATAGCGAGACTCGTAGAGTGGTATGCACGCGTTTAGTGCAAAACTAATTATCAAATCGAAACGCTATTATAGTTTCGAGCATACAGTCAAAGTCAATTAAGTTTACTAAAATAAGTGAATCAAATCCATATATATATATATAAATTCATTAGTATAAAAAGTTTTATGATTTTACTCACCAAACTAGTACATTTAAACTGTTCTTTACACTGTTAAACAATTACTCACCTGAAAAAAAAATATATATTACGTTAATATTGTAATGTGACATAAATCCTTTAGATTTTAATAAATATTATAATTCAATACACATTAGATTTCTCATCTGCCAGAGTATTGAAATATAATTAATTTTAATACATATAAATTCAGTAGAATATATTAATTAACATTTTTATAATACTTGAGAATACAATGAATGTATATAAATTACAGTAAACGTTTGAAAATCAACTATAAGCAATTAAATTTAATCAATAAACTTAAACCAAAATTTTTTTTTTTTTAATTAGTTCTACATAACAGGGGAAAAATATTAATAATAAAAAATAAATGAAAAGTTAAAACAGTATGTCACCGCTTTGTAAACCCCTATAATTTATTTTATAATCTAAATACCTTTGAATTACATTATTCCGATTCTCGTTGAGATTTTCAGAACATCGTGAATATGATACAAATTGATGGTATTAAATAAGTTTATAATAATCCACAAATAATGTAGATTTGTTTCGTTATTTATAATAATTTTGTTTTACATACGTTATTGCTTAGCATACCATGTATTCATTAAAATATAGTAAAAATATTTGTTAAGTATAACAAAAATAACGAATGAAAATAGAATAAATAATAAAAAAAAATTTCCCAAAACAAATAAGGTAAAAGTAAAGGAAATCGATTTCTAATCAAATAAATTTTCTCATTTCATTAAATTTGTGTCCAGCACGAAAAAAAAAAAGAAGGATGAGATCCTAGATAATAAAATATTGTCAATGATAAACAATTTTATTTAATTGGGAAAGAAATTGTGGTGTTTAAAATTATGATAACATTACTTTTGAATAGCCACACTAAAAAACATTTTTAGAATAGTCACAGAAAGATCATGGTCAAACAAATTACCGAGTAGCATATCAACCAGTGTTAAAGAGATAAGCATGACCAATTCATAACAATTATCATAAACAAGTTTAATTTCAGTATTAAAACATTTCGTAATAAATGACTACTTCTTTTTTATTATTATTATTATTATTCAAAATCTTACTAGGCCTTTAACAAAAATAAATTTCAAATAACAAATGTACGAAATGCACACTTATTATAAAAACCTTTTTCCCAGACATAACTATAATTAATCGTATTTAGTTGTAATTATTTCTGAATAATTAAACTTAATATTTTATTAGGATTTATTGTAATAACGTTAACAATAATAATAATAATAAGCTAAAAAACTATGAAAGGCCAAGAAATAATTATAATCGAAAATTCTGTCAGTAATCAGAAATTGTAAAATGATCAGATGACGATAAAAAAAAAAAAACGCAATTCGTCACATACTTTAAGAAAATTGTCAAAATAGCAAAAAAATAAACATTTTTATCAAAACGAATAATATGTCTATATAGTATTTTTAATTGATGCAACTAATTCTTTTAATAATTTTATAGCATATAAAACAACTGTTTACGAAATATAAGACAATAAGCAAATTTTAAATGTACAAAAATTAAATATAGTAAGTAGTGCATAAAACAACAATATTTTTTTTATTCCTCTCAGCACGAATACGTATCTACGGAGATTAAAAAGAAAAATACATTATAAAGTATTATTTTTTCTTTTACCCGTAAATATTGAAAAGGATGTACAACAGAACTAAATTTAATTGATAAAAACCAATCGAAAATGAAAGTAATTTTGTATGAAAATGAACGACCTTTGTCCGACGAACAACATATAGTTTGGACTCAGCTGGAAGCACAAAATACATCAAAATCTAAAAAAGGGAAAAAAATCTGAATTTTTTTTTGATAAAAACTGTATCAAGTATAGATGAGATGGTAAAAAAACAAAATCTCATTATATTATAATAAAGTTCTAACACTTTAAGCTCCCATTCTATCATATTTTTCTTCTCAATGAAAACTCCTCAATTTTTAATTCGACACAAAAAAAACCAATGCTTATCTTTTTATGGATTACTTCGACACTTTTATTATTTAAAAGTTAAGAAATCGCATAATAAAAATTAAAAAACAAAAACAATCGACACGAATATAATTATTTACTTTTTTCTTTCATAATTTGTTTTAAATTATTATTTTTAATTAAAACTCCAGAATAATAAAATAGAATACAACAAAGTTTTGAAGGGTTTAGATAAAAACTTTATTTTTTATCATCTATACCTTACAAATTGCTACTTGACCAATTTCTATAATTATTTATCAACTTACCATCAGTTAAATGGCTTAATGTTAATTGCTTAGGATAATAATAAAAAAAATTACTTAATGGTTTTATGAGCTTATTTAAAAATAGTATAAAGAAGTTTAATATAAGAAATTATGATCGAATTAACGAAGAAATAATAAAACTAATTGTACGACGATATCTGGCAGAAACCATTCCAAAATGAATCATTAATTGTTTTGAAATCGGAAGAAGGCGAGAAAGAATGCCATACATATTCATTCGAGTCTTTTTGTCTCCGAGCCTTTCTAAGAAAGATATAATTTCATTGCATTTTCGGGATAAAAACATGTGGTCCCCTCAAAATTGTTTGATTCTTTCCTGACCTTGAAAACGTTTTTTTCCACGTGCATATTTTTTTATCAACATAAACAAAGTCATTTTTAAATAGGCGCTCTTAGTGAAAATGTTATAGTACAGGTTTAACAGGTAGTCATACTATTTTCATTAGACCAAAACGAAACAGTAAAAATTTTTTCCTGTTTATTTTATTTTTTGCAAATAACGTAATTTTTTTTATATTTTTATTCAATTAATAGCTAAAATTGTAAACGATTTTCTTTGGAAGTTCATTTGAAAATTATTTTATACTATAATTTAAGTTCATTAATTTATTTACATTAAAACGAAATATAGACGATTCTGAAGTAGAAAAACTGGAAAAGTATAAATAAGCCAATCGAAAAAATTGATTTCTATAGCAATTAAACAAAAGAAAGTACACTAGTACGCCACTAGATATTTAGACATTTGTACAGACAATTCGTTATGACATGCGATTCCGGGTCAATGCTGATGAGGGTAACCATAATTCGGCCTGGAAAATATCGTTAGATCATCAATCTCTGGACTCCTTCATTTTTCTCCCAACAAGCATTCTGAGAAGGAATTTCATTATTATACGACAACGTTAGCACGGGGAAATGGAAAGTGAGAGGAATTATTATTATATATATATATATACATTGAAGATTGTCGAAAAGGAATGGAAAAATCCACAAGGGTATAATTTTCTAACATAAACGATTTTCACCGAACAAAAAGTCTTTTGAGTGTACTTAGTATAAACCTTTTCAAAATCAACAATTGCACCTACCGACATTTACACACAAATTGTATGCATAATATAACGCTACAGAAAAAAAAAAAAACCCCGCAATACTAATATTTACAAACTTATAAATGGCGATTTACAGATGTCATTTTTAAATCGAAATATAAGATAAATATAAAAATATTTGCAATTACCTATCACTGTGAACTTCAAAACCTTGAAGTCAATATATTTCGATCAATGTTAATTTTAAATAAAGAATCTATTGAATTTTCTAAACTAAACCTAGATGTACACATATATTTGACCAAACAAAAAGGACAAGCTACATAGTATATGTATAGAACTCAAAACAATATTTATATATTGTGATTTTCAAAGAGTCATGTCCCCGTTTTTAAAGATATTTTTTTTTTTTTTTTTGTTCTTTGCGTATTGATTACACAAATAACCAATTGTTCGAAGACTATGAGCCCTTGGAGTTATTTATTGTGTCAAAAGATGACCAATGAGTTTCCAAATTGGTGCACGCGATTCACTGTAGACGTTGTTACTAATGGTTTTTCTATACGTAAACAATATTTTTTTTTTCCTCAATATCAAATACCATGAACTCGTTCTTAATGGTGTTAAGTTAGAAACTATATAAAATTCCATCGTTTACGCACATTTACTTAATTTCATGCTACTCGTACACAACATACGAAAAATTAATTTCACCGATAACAATTAAATTCACAAAACTTTTAACTGTATTATTAACGTATGAAATGAGTATGTTTGGAAAAATGTACAATGAACATTATATACTACATAAAAGAATTACATTATACAAACCAAAGACAATATTATTTGTATATTTGTATCTGAATCTATATGACAAACTAGCACAATTTTAGATTCTGAGCGAAGTGAAGAAGCTAGTGTTTTTACAATGATGTTTATTTTTTTTATTTTTTTTTTTTTGTCACGTGTATTAAAAGCAACTATTTAACTTTCATTGTATGTCAATTAAAAATAAGCCATTAAATATTATTAAGTCACTTATTTATAAAATCAATATGTAATTTAAGATAGTATGTTTGATTTACGGAGAAAAATAATATTTTTAAATCTAGGAAACTACACTTAATAATGTTAAGAGAAAAAGAAATTATTTTATTTAATTTGAAAAAATGGTACGGTGAAAATTATAGATAAAAAAAAAAAAAAAAAACACCTTATGGGGTCGTCACGCTCTGGTTGCAAAGAAAAACGCATTATTGTTAACGTTGGGTAGTTTTTTCATTGCAGTGCCAATAGCCTCTTATAAAAAAAAAAAAATTTAATGTTTCTAGGGTTCTTTGCGCCGCAAATGAATTTAAAAATCAATCCGTACACGGTCTACTTGTATCGGTTTCGCACGAATAATGCATTTTCACGTATAAAACTGATCAAGAATGAACCTTGAAAACTCAACGACCTGTATCTACCTAGAGGTCTATGACTTTTATTTAAAGCAATTGATAAAATATTTGTCTTATTTTGTAACATTTTAATAATTCCAAATAGTAACCATCAAAAAACCAACACAAACATCTTATTTAAGTGTATGTATAAAAGAAAATAATATGTTTCTATATGATGCAGATTATTCCATTTCAATGGCTACACAAAGATTAAAGGATAAAGTCAAAATCCTGAACAGTAAACATTGTTTTAATATTCATATATTCAAAATAGACATCTAAGAAGAACATATACTAAGTTCTCGATTAAAGATGGATGTGTTTTATCATTCCGGGCCACTTTGTTGCATTAAATCACAAGAGTTTTGTGTTGCGAGAAAACTGTTTTCCGTTTTCTGTTTTTCAACGTTGTCGTGTATAATACACGATTTTACGTGAGTGAAAACGATACGATTACATATTTTATATATCCGTATCGGGAAAAAAAAAAAAGAGATGATGGCTAATGGACTAGAGAAAACGTTTTGTCGCGATGAATAGAGAATTTCAAGATAAAAACGTATACGGAGCAGCTCTATAAAAAAAAAGGTGGTCTGGAGAAAGTATTAGTGGTGGGGATGGGGTTAAGTACTGACGATGGCGATCGAAGTGATTGCCATAATATATATATATATATATATATATATATATATATATTGTATATATACAAAGAGAGAGAATACAATTTTCACAAATTTTTGGCCCAAAAAAAAAATGCACTGGAAGAAAACAAATGGTAATTAATAAAACAGTGACACGACGAGGGGACGACGTACCATGGCCTCTTTGATCTGCTTCACGCCAATCGGGTTGAACCATTGATGCATGTTGATAAACCGTTTGGGGACCATTTTTAACTGGTGCCTTTGGCCGGCCACCGCCGCCGCTGCCACCGCCGCAGCGGTCGTAGGTATTGGATACGTGGCGGACAGACAACTGCCCGTGGTCTGATGGTGTTGCGGCGCCACGGCACCGGTGGTGTCCACGGTCAACGGGGTGGTGGCCGCAGCGTCTTGCACCAGACCGACGCCGGTGGCCAAAGGATCCGGCGTCGGATTTTCCAGCACCACCATGGCGCGGTGGTGGTGGTGGTGTTAGACAAAAAAAAAAATATCAAGCACCACTAATAAAATCACTGTCACCGCCGAATTTAGGCCATGGTATACAAAATAACAGGCGTTTTAAAATGCAGTAAACACACACACACACAACAAACTCTACTGACCGGGAAACATTTAAAAAAGAATAAAAAATAAAAAATAAAAAAACAAAATCAAATTATACTAAGACGACGACGGGTGAATTCGAACGGTCACTAAAAATAAAAGGGTACGGACGTCGCCGGCGGTATTGGTTTCTCATTGATCACACGGTGTCCGCCGATAGACAGTCGCGCAAACACTGATGTTCGGCGGTGTGCGTGCGGATGACGACGGTGGCGGCCGCGTGTGCCACCGCCGCGCGCGCGTTGTCGTCAACGGCAAGGCGCGATAGTAGTTTGGCGGGTAGGCGGCGGCGGCGGCGGTGACGGTGGAGTCCGCGGCGTGAAGCGGAAAGAAGAGCGCGGCGGCACACCGGTGAGGCAGCGGCGGAAAATACGCATGCGTACACCGGTACGCCGACTGGCGGGTGGACGGCCAATCGTGACCGGTGATACCGATTCTTCTTGCAGTTCTGTCGGACAGTGGACGCACAGTACCATGAAATCCTATCATTATCGCGAATAAAAAAAAAAAATAAAAAACCAAAACGAAATTACGAGAGCGCGCAAACCGATATCTCGTACGAATTTCCTGAATCCTATTTTATATTAAATAAATACATAACATAATATATTGGGTGTATATCACACCACCACTCCTCACGAAAAATGCAGTAATTAAATTTTTAACATTTTTCCACACTTAACACATAATTTTCTCCGTGTTCTCTCAAAAACGGCAGTGACTTAAGGAACAAAGAGCTTAGAAATGAAAATTTTTGAATAAACGCTACAATTCCACAGCGAAATGGCATAATTAATTTATAACATACGCATAACTATTAATAAATAATAATTTATAATGTGACTAATATACAGTAATTAATTTTTATACAAATCCTAAAATAAAAATGTAAAAAAAATAACGTAAGCTCCTTCCAGTGGGATAATCTTGTGGTGGGTGTATTGAATTTTAAAGAAATGATAAATCTTTTCTTCGATTAGAAGTTTCTGAGCGGAACTTCAGTTTATTCGAGAAAATTTTACTTAAAATTTATGAAGTTTGTTATGGTAACAGAAAAAATTAATTTTTTACTCGGCCATTTTTATTGTGTCGTCTCATTTCCGACTAGCCGTGTCATGCAAAACCTTAATAACTACCACTCTGAACTGATTCTGGAGCTATTATCAATTTAACACGGGAACCATTATGACCATTGTTGTAACTATACGCCAAAAATTTGAATGAATTCAACTATGCAGAGTATATGGGGTAACACGAGTTGATGTTCCAGATACTAGCATTTATTAAACCAATCAGAGAAGACTTCACGCGACACAATGAAATGAGAACCCGGCTTTAAATGAGAAAAATAAAAAAAAAAAAAAATGATAAGAAAAAAGAGTAGGAAAAAAATGTAGATACAATTTTTTTTCACATTTTTAAAATTTTCTTGCACCAAAATATTTCTAATATCATTGAAATAGAATATTATGGAGGATAAAATGTCATGTTTGAATCTTTAATTGAAAATCCTGAAAAATTATAAAAATGCAGTAACTTCCATTTGACAGTAACGGGGGAGAGGGTGATTATTTTGACAAAAATCACTGTGTTTTTGAATTTTGTTTTGTTGAACAATTCGAAAAACTACATAATAATTTTTTTCACAATTTTTTAATATTTTGCCACGCTATATTATTAAATGAGTAAGAATTGTAAATCTGAATACAAAAAAAAAAAAAATCAGTCTTATATTTCGAATGTAAAGAAGAATTATAAATTAAAAGGGAGTTTCATAACTTATGAAAATAAGAAAAATGAAGTTCAATCATTGAGAATTATATACGTATGATTGTACAAGTAGAATATTTATTGGCATGTATTATAAATTATTCTACAATTGAAAATGTTGAAAAAAAAACATACCAAAAAACAAGTAGTTTTTAAAAAAAAGTTACCTAGTTATGGAAAAAATTATATTTTTTTTTCTCTAATAACTTATGTCCAGTATACATGTTTAAAACATGACATTGGAGTAAATATTACGGTAAAGTCTGAGTATATATTTCATGTTCTCTGAATATGCAAATGTGTGAAAAATAACAGCACGCCACAGGCGTTACTATACATCCACGATGACATTGAAAAGGTTTCAATCACAATTAACAGCTACTTTATTCATTATACAAAGTGATTAACACTCAAAAATAAATAAATAAATAAATAAATATAAATATATAAATAAATCCGTGACGGACAAAATTAAATTAAACTCTAATTACGTAAATTCATTAAGAATCTATAAGAAACTCACATTTATACGAATTGAAAATAATATTTTTAACAATCTACTCAAGATTGACGAAGAAACGAAATTAATCTGTTTATATTAAATCCTACACGAAAAATTTTAGGGCCATAGTGGAGAAAAAAAAGTTTTTACAATAATATTTATTTTTTCTACTCAACACCGTTTTACATAGAAATACTCATTCAAAAAATCAGAATATTCCTCTAGATCTAGGGTGGATTTTTTTTTTTTTGTAATTTGCGCCAAATCAAAAAATAAAAAAATAATGATGTACCATAAAATGCAACATTTTTATTTCTTTTAGATTCTGAACGAAGCGAAGAAGTTAGTGTTTTACAACAATTATTTTTTTATGAACACTTTTTCATATAGAAATATTTATCCAAGTCTCGACCAGCAACTTTTTGAAACCGAATTTGCCTCTACATAGTACTTTTAGAAAGGTCATTTTTAAACATTAATAGAAAATAATATGAGAAACATTTTGGGGCATGAAAATTTTTAAAATGCGAAAAAAAAATTTTGGATATTTTTTTCTGACATTTTTTATTCCTTTTCTTTAGTTACTAAATAAAAAAAGTAAAATAAAGTAAAGTAAAGTATAGACAAGACGCCGGACATACTTCGCACCACGAAGATTCTTCACTCCTCGGGTCAGATACTCGTGGTGGAAGTGTTGAAAATTACGAATTTTATTATTCATTATATAACTAACTTCCTTTGTTCAGAAACGCATTATTGAAGAAAAGATTTATCATTTATTTAAATATCTACATGCCCACCAAGAGTATCTGCCCCGAGCAGCGAAGAATACCCGTAGTGCCAAGTATGTCTGGCTTTTATATAGCTCATTAAAAAGTTGGGATAATGAAATATTAAGATTATACAAAAGTTATACGTGTGTCATTTAGAAGTATTAACGTGCCACAAATAGCACGCCACCCTTGATCTAGGTAGTATGTTTTTGAAACTCTCAATAGTTTTCTCAAAATTTGGAAGAAACTCACCAAAATTTGTCGAAAACGTCTTTAAAATTACCTTTTTTTAAACAAAGTTCTATAAAAAGCCCGACATACTTCGCACGACGAGTGGTATTCTCTTGACGGGCATATTAAATTTTAAAGAAACGATAAATCATTTCTTCAGTAAAACGATTCTGAACGAAGGAAGTTAATAATAATAAAAAAAAAAAATGTTCGAAAAATGTCCAAAAATTTTTTTCACGTTTTTAAAATTTTCTTGCGCCAAAATCTTTTTTATAGGATTTTCTATCTATGTTTAAATTTTCATAAAATTCGGATCAAAAAATGATGGTTTCCGAGTCGTTTTTGTCAAATTTTGGGTAGTTTTTT
>JAIPRM010001506.1:0-37451 GCA_025469315.1 Stegophylla sp. TES_Ste_2020
TTTCATTTTTTGGATTCTGGGAATTCCCGGCTGTAGCAAATTCCAAAAATAGCGTTGCAAAATGTAGCAAATTCGTAGCAAAATTTTGATACTACTTAGGAGTATTTCGGACAAAGTGCCGGTGCAGTGTCAAGATAGCACCGGCATATTTGTTTCTGATATGGAGCTAGTACTAAAGCGTAGCAAATTCTAAAAATGCCGTAGCAAAATGTAGCGAATTAGTAGCAAATTCATGATACCATTTTCATGTACTTCTGATAATGTGCCGGTGCTATCTTGACGGACATGACCATCAGTGACCTGTGGCTAGTGGAGTTTACATTGGTGACTAACATCAATCGGGTGAAGTTTACATATTATATGCTCTCGAATATTTATAAATATAAGCTTGCACATGAGCGTGTGTTATTTGTGGTGAAAACTATGAAGAAAAAAAGTATATGTGATTGGCACCCCGATTGATTTTACAATTTTTGTTTCCAAAGATATTTGTTCAAATCCGAAATCAAATTGTTTCAAAGGAGTCAATTTAGTTTGTCACTCTGAAGTTTACACGAGTGCACAGTGTACACGTATAAAATATGGTTTCAGTGTTAAAGTTTAGTTTTTAATACACATTGCATTAGTAAAATGTACTTCAAGTTGTTTTTTTATTATAATAGGAATGTTTCCTACATTTAATATAAATATATTATTTTACACGTGTACGTTCATATTATGATACCTTTTTATCTCCGAACTTTATAGTTAAATATTGTAATAACAAGATTCATTACATAATTTTATCGATAGCAATTATTGTCGAGTCTACATTATATTTATTCTAACTCGTTTTATTCGTTGTAGTAAGTTAGTTTCTATTCCGACTTTATTTTCTGTTACACCTTAGAAATTACTGTGTAATAATTTAAATTTATCACGTAATATAACTATTTAATTTGTTGATTTGTAATAAAATACTGAAAATAAGTGAAAATATTAGTCGAAAAAAAAATATATGACGCATCAACGTCAACATATAAATCAATTCCTTATAATATCAGTGTTGGGTTAGTTACCTTTAAAAAGTAATAAAGTTACTTTACTTATTACTCTTCCATACAACTTATGGAATTCACTTTACTCAAATAAAGTTGTAATGAAAGTTCACTACTTTTAAAGATCATAAGTAACTACGTTACTTTCATATTACAGTACAGAAAAAAAAATCCCGGATTGGCTGGGGCAATACCTGTATATCATGACTTGTATCCCGGTTTACCGAAAAGTGCTCTCGGAAACCAGAGTTAAATAATATAATTAGATTATAGATTATATCAATTTTAATAAATTTAATAGAAAAATTGGTATATTCAAAAATATTGAAATGCAGTTGTTGTTAATAAAAATATTAATGATTTATAAAATTTCGAAGTTCATAATAACGCGTTATATTAAGAAAATAACTTATACAAAATAATTTCCATTACATTTTCGTTACATAGAAAACAATTGTAACGAAATTACGTAACGCTTTAAATAAATATAACGTCGTTACCATAACGTATTACTTTTCGTTACATTACTACTCAACATTGTATAATATACAATGTTGATATATTTAATATATTTGATGATTGTATAAAATAGCATTTCGATGGAGTAGGTATAAAGTGGTACAAATTACAATTTAATAAAGGAAGAAATGGAGAAAAACACAAAAGCTAGTGGTTTTACGATGATATTAATTTTTTTAATACTCATTCAACATTTTTTCTATTTGAAGTCATTGTATATGATAGGCTAATTTTATTGGTTGTCTAAAGCTCATCCAAGTCTATTACTAATTTTTTTCATGTCACCTAAATGTCCTATGACAATACTAACTTATTTTTTAAATTGCCACCCCTTATTTTGACTGATGAATTTTATTTTGGTAATTTTTTTGTGAAATTTGTATGTACATTAAATACATATACATATACATATATACATTTAAATCTAAAATCGAACGAGTTGTTTTAGAGTTATTCATATTTAATTATTATTTAGGATAATATAGTCACTTTGACGCATATTAAGTTGCCAACGTATTTATATTACGTAATTATTATGAAACTATGATTATACCAGCTAACTCCTAATTAATTCACAATTGTAAAATATAATCGCCTACATATCTATGAACATTTTGACTGAATACTTCTAATTAAAGGTTTCTCGTGTTGATTAATGATAATTACGTGCTACTTAGGTGATTAAAATATGTACCTATCTAAAAAACTATTTTCCTTAATACTTAAATTTAAATAATTTAAAAACTACTTGTTCGTATTTTGATTTCAATACTTCAAAATTCACAGAAAAATGACCTGAATAAAACTCCACAATTAAAATAAGGGTTTGTCGTTTGAAAAAAAAATGTTTGTATCACCACAGGACATCCTTAAAGTAACATGAAAAAATATTAATTATGGAAAATATAGTTTTATAGTAACTGAACATTTCGAAAATCTAAAAAAATCAAAATTTGTATTTTTATGGCCAAAAATGGGGGGTGATCAAGCTTAAAAAATTACTCTTTACTAAAAATGTTTTACCCTTTATTAATCACACTTTATTGCTTACACTACAAAAAATTATAATTCTATGCAACGTAATATTTAAATTTGTTCCGTGATATTATACATTTAGAACAGTATCTATAAAGTTTTTTTCATTCATTCACTTCTTGACCTCTCAATTCTCTTCAGTTAATTGTATATCATCTACAAATTTGATATACTTTTTTTCGTTTTTCTTACTGAAACTTTATGAGCTAATCTATAAACTAATTGAAATGAGTGGGGTTAATTTTCTCACCACTATAATGAAAAATTAGATTAGGTACTTTAACTTCTGAGGGTAAATTGAAGCAGTGAAAACTTCGTTGGCTACAGACTATGACGCTGAACTCCGAAAAATGAAATCGGGTGAAAAATATTTTAACAGGTCCCAAAAGCCAAGTATAGGCCCCATTGTCGTACCATGATGGGTATGGTTTAACACCCCCCTCCTCCCTATGAAAAATACTGATGCGCTATTGAAAATTTAAACTCGTGTTTGTTAAATTTAATTTTAACTACAAATTGTTTGGAAAAACCCTCCTCTTCCCAAATGAAAATTTACAATATATTATAATTAATTTAACCACCTTATGGCCTAATTTATTTATTTAAATTCATACAAATTTATCTATACCACTAATTTTATTTAACAATGGCTTTTGGACAAGTATTTCTATAAGAACAAGTGTTAACAGAAAAAAAATTAATAAAAACATCATAATAAAAACACTAGCTTCTTCACTTCGTTTAGAATCTAAAAATCCTGACTAACGATTTTTGAGATTATAGGTTCTAAGTGAAATGAAGAACATATTGATTTTACAAATATGTGTGTGAAGACACAGCTAGTGGCGTAGCCAGGAATTTTTTTCTGGGAGGGCTGATCAGTTGAATATATTAGTGCAATTAGGATTAATTTTATAGTGATTACCATGTTTATTTGATTAATTTAGTCTTCCAAAGTCTTAATTGTTAACGTGCTTAAACATGTTAACGTTCAGAAATTTTCAAAAAACTACAGGCGGGTATGGATCTGAGTGATTCTTTAAAGGTAGCTAAACCTCCTAAGTCCTTCTTAATTCTTAATTGTGCCTATGGTTCAAGATACCAGTGACGGATACAAGAACAATCGGGGCAATCCCCCCCCCCGTTTACAATAACTGATTTTCTCTCTAAAGGAAATGATAAAAATATATGTAAATGATAATAAATATCTATAGCCTACAGATGTTTTTTAACCCATCAGCAATGGATAATAATTTTTAATATATTACATAAATTATATTATAAATATCAGTACATTGATATAACTTATAGTCTACGAATCTACAACGATTTAGATAGAAAATAAATTCTGAATAATAATGATCGAATATAATAAGTTTTAAAAATAAATAAATAATATTAATTATAATAGATTAAATTAAATATAATAAAATTAAACTAAATGCATGTATGGCACAAGTTAAACTTAAATTTAAAAATAACGGACTAATGTAGGTACTACTATTTACGTATGATCATAAATTCATTATTTTGTAATATATTTTTTTTTAAATCATCCGAAACGAAACAAAAAGAGAAAAAAATATTTCAACAGTCCTCTTTTTGTTACTTTTTGGCAAACAAGTTATAAGAATTAATAATATGTAATAATATTCATGATAAATATGTATAATAGCTGGATTTCTAAATATGTTTTGTGCGTCGAGCAGCTTTGCCGTAATAAAATATATAGTAATATAATAAAGTTGCAATGAAAATTTCGACTGCGCAATGTTATACAAGAGGCCATTGATTTAGAATTTATCTTTAAAAGGACTAAATGAAATTTTTTATCGCATTTTTATAAAAAATGAGACTATGGTTAAAAATGAATTTAAAGGACAGATTTTATTCGAGTGACTGTACTTAACCACCAACCATGGTTACAGTTAAAATAATGTGTTCTCTATTGTATTTGAAGTATAATTTGCGGAACATAATAATTACTAAAAAAGAAATGTTATCTCAGATAAAAAGATATGTTATATGGGGTTTAATATTTTTTTCCTTCTTCAAACGTGAACGAAATGCAAAAATGTTATTAAAACGTATTAGATTATTTAAAGTTTAAATTTTAAACTTTAAAGAATAGATTTTTTTCAAAATTTTGGAATTATTACTCATTCCTTTCGATTTCCATTTAAACAAATTGATTTTTTTGTATAATTTGGACGATATTTAGTGTTTATTAATTTTGTAATGGTCAAAAAATCACTAAAATCGTAGGTTTTATAAAAGCATTAACTTTAAGAAAATATGGAAAAACAAAAAAAAAATGAATTATATGATCTACACTTTGTAATTAGTTATGATCAAGGTAATATAGGTGCACTTCAAATTGTAAGATAGATTGGAATAAGATCGGTATGTACGATATTCTATATAATAATATTACAGTCATTTAACTAATAAAAACTAAAATTTTGCGGAGTTGTGACTTCAAAACCGTCGTTTACGCGTCACCCGAAAGTGATTTATTCGTCGAACCGGTTCACATAGCTATCGGTGTCGGGTTCATGGTCACTTTTGGTCCATTTTCCGACTTCCTGTTCCCATTGTCACCCACGTGTTCGATGTCGTCGTCGTCAAACGACAGTCCTTGTAATAATTCATCCTCGGGCATTACAGGTGTTGCCTCGTCGTCGGAAAACGGATCGTTTTTACTGCAACCACATGCGAACGTAAAAATGTTTAATAATGTGATGCAACTAAATAATAACATATATATAATGGAATTTAGAGGTAGTAAAATGTTTTTTTAGTGTAATTTTGGTTGCTAAACTATCCCTCGAAAAAAACTTCAGTAGCGTTCCTATAGTTTCCTTATTAGATATTTAATGGGCTCAGTTCAATCTGTACATGATTAATAAAATCTAAAAATACCTCTCGATACCCCTTAGTGGCACCTATGTGAAGGAGCCTCTCTAGATGTTTTTTTATTATAATCAACAAGTCAAATATTTTTTTATGTTATAAATTTCTCTTTCTTTTTCGCTTTGCACTAAACATACTACTGCCTTTGCCTATTTTCTTACAGTTTTTTTTTTTTTTAATACACATAGTAAATGTGCGCACTGTATAATACGTAAACTTAGTGGCGTACGTTACCTTTTACAAAAAAAAAGGGGGTTATAGTAAATCAATTATTTATTATGTCATTTGATTAAAATTCGATACTGGTAATTTTGACCCTGAGATAAAATTTCAGGGAAGCAATAATTGTCTGAAATATTCCACAAAATGAGCTAGTAATATATAATATAATATATGTGTTCGTTAGACTAAAAATCTCCATTGACGTGAGAAAAAAAAATTCAAATTTAATTTTGCTTTTAGGCATAAAATTACTCATTCCTTAATCCAACGTTAACTCGGAATAATAAAAGCAAACGCATTAGGCGTAGTTGAAATTTATTTTTAGATCTCCGAACTCCGTTCAATCGCGTAATATCAGACAGTATAATTCGTTAGCAGTACATAACACTCGTATACTTACGAGTATTTATTGTTAGTCATGAACAACGATCTTGGGCATTCTTTGAAATATTGGAAACATTCTTTGCCGTCTTTACCGACGGTTTCGGCCATCACGTAGTCCTTGATCACATTGGCGTATGTCGATCTACTAGCCCTGAAACAAGATAGTTAATAATTCATTAAATTCTAATATTACTATTAATATTATTTTTGTACTCGTCGTTTTCAACACGCGTTTTTTAAACAAGCACGTAATATAATTTTCCAAATGACAAACGATTCAAATTTTAATAATACAAAACGAAATTGAAAATTAAACGCATTCGATCGTGTGATCGTGAGTATGAAGTGGCGTTCAATTGATTAATTGATCATCAATAAATTGAACCAGTTCGATTTACGCGAGAAACACATTGATTGATGAATGTCGATCGATTTTTAATCATGACCCGTCTACACTAAATTATTGGAACGCGAGTGGACTAAATTGTAAACACATGAAAAAATTTAAATTAATGAAATGTTATTGCTACGTTTAATTTATCGATGATAATACTAACGTTATTAAACGACCTAAAATCATCAGAGTTCTACAATAAGTGTATAAATAACTTGACTAATAATGAATTAATCTGTAGAATTTGATAATAGGTACAATCGAAGCAGTACAACTGATTTTGGATAAAATTGGTAATGCGAAATCATATCAAATAATAATATTCAAAAAATTTACTTAGACAGTGATAATATTGTATAAAAAAAAAAAAAAAAAACATTTTTAACACTGTCCCACAGTCCTAAGATTGTGTTCAATGCTTTTTACTACATTTATTAAATCGATCCGAACGGGATATCCCCAATATTTTTATTGTCATCCGACAATTGGTTGACGTTATACGTTTAAGCCGGAACCCGTTTGGTCATATTTCGATCCGGTCACGTTGTGTAAAATAATATTATAGTAACCATCGTCGACCGGTTTCCGACGGAAACAAGTAACGCCATTGAATGTAACATGGGCCTCTATGAATATAATTTACGAAATTAATAATTGTCTGAAATTATTATTACTCGTCTCAGCATAAGTTATTGCGTCAAGATCCCGGTAGTCGTACCGAATTTAATTATAACCGGACAAAAGGGCAAAAACTTATTAGGTACTACCAAACTAGGAAGAAAATATAAAAACGCTTTTTCTATATTTTGTTTACGCGCTTTGTATAAGTATCTTTTGTTTTTGTATTCGGTTTTTTATTACATTTACATACGGAAATAATTTTGTCCGCTGTCATTAATTCGCTACACTTTTTATAAACTAACAATAATTATCAAGCAATAATATCTTCTGACATAAAAACACTTGTCCGTGTTAAAAAAAAATTAAATAAAGAATTACATTTGTCTAATTAAATGCTCATCAGTCTTAACAAAAATTATGATGACAATCTGTTATGTATGATGAATGTTTTAATTTTTAATTAGGTGTTTCTATTGTGTAGCACTTAACATATTATACATGAATATTAAGTTTTATGTTATTTAATCTTACAGTACACATAAATAACGTTTGTTTCAAGTTTACTGGAAGAAAAAAATATCGTTTGCGCTAAAATTGAATTAGGTCGTCTCACTATGATTGTACCATTTCGGTAACACGACAATAATGTAACATGATAATATTATGTTATCGGTAGCCGAGCGGATAGTATCCGAACAACGCATTTGGCACCGGATCAAATCACGACTGGAGGATTATTTTTGCATTTTAGACATTTTGTTTGGGGCGTGATTGAGAAAAACGAAGATTTATCGGTACAGCGTTTGTACGCCCCGATCTGTATTTTCGAGAAACCTTAATTATCCCAAAGTAGTTATCCGCGGGCAATAAAACGTTCGAGAAGTTTTTTTTAATAAAAACGAGTAAGAATCACGTAGTGTAGTTAAATTAATTTTATACAGTATATTATATAATTATCAACGAGCACAAATAAATTATATTACCTGCCTATTCTATAAAAATCGATTTAGTCAATGTTAATAACAGTACAATGCGTACTTTTAATGCATTTGTCTTGTATCATCATTGGCGTACAGTGTTGAGTTATATCTAGATAAATTGTTAAATATTTTACGTCAAATGCATGACTACAATTATATATTACATATTTATCAACAGTTTGTACATAATATAGAAGACCTTTGTTTTGATTGTTTGAAGTTTAAACCATGAAAATATGTATAAAGACTAAATAGTACCTATTCTGACGTTTAACCGTGATTTTGGGTAGATTTATTCGTCTTACATTAAAATTGGTAAAGTATACTCAATATATTATGAAATGTATGTGTTTTATGGGTATCTCTAATATATTTTTTACACACAAAGTAAGCCTTCCTAGTTATGCTTCCATTAATCACATTACTCAGCCAATAATCTGTGAAGCATTAACAATAAAAATTAACTTTTATGGTGTCAAAATATGGGTAAAAAAGTATTATCTTCTTATTTTTCTAGATAAAAATTTAATATTTTACCTTCATAATAATTTAAATGTTTATCTTATATTTTATCTAGATATTATTTTTGTTATCTAAACTCGATACAAATGATGCGAGTTTACTCTTCTGTGTTTATATACAAATAATAACTCATAATAATTGGGTTTCACTCGTCCGCGACTAATTAAGCAAAGAATACATAATATTGTTTGTGGTTGTAAAAGAGAACCGTTGGAAAATGTAAAAAAACTAGTTTCTAGAATATTAGTCGGTGTCATGTAAAACAAAACTGTGGTGTTTCATAACAATGATATAAAATTACTGTTGTAATAAAAATAAAAAAAGTTTATTCAGTATTTATTTAAATTACGCACTCTGTATACGGGATAATCTTTATAATATATTATGTCACACAACGAGTTTTGTTTGTTGCATATAACGTTCATCAGGTGGTTTTGGGTTACATATCGACCGAAGATTCTTATCTTTGGAGCTCTATTGTGTCCATTTCTCTTGGGGCGCCATCGGGTTACAGCCGTTTTTATGGCATAAAAAGTGATTCAGAGTGTTTGGATATCGGTCGCATTTTTCGTTTTATTTGCGATGCCAAAACAAATAAATTTTTACTAGGTAACCTATTTTTTACTCTCGGATTTGAATTCTCTAAAAACAACCAAAAAATAAATACTTTTGACTTGAATGACTCCCTTCAAAAACTTAGTTAAAAATAAATAAATAAATAAGCATTTAAAATCGATAAATTACATAAAAAATGTAAAAATAGCGCATAATGCAAAATAAAAATTCTATTTTTTGACTAAAGCGTTACACAAAATGTATTACGCAATTAAATCGTATTGTCTTAAAACACCAAAAAATAAAACAAGCGTGCACTTTTCATTGAAATTGGATCCTAATTAATTATTAGCATAAATTAACCGGTGTATAAATAATAGCCTAAAGAAATAATGAAGAGCACAAAAAATGTATAATTTTAACGAAAGACAATAATAATAATGAGTACTTTGGATTAAAATATGATATTAGTATATTATGATTACTAATTAACAATTATGAATTAGTTGTCTGTATTTAAGAGAATTGATAGAGGGGTAAATGTACGGGTTAATGAGATATATTATGAGAATATTGAGAAAAAAACTCGCATAGCGTATTAGATATAGATATGTTGATGCTTTTATATTCCAATAATTAGTATGCGTTTAAATCGACGTACATAATAGCATACTATGATGCGTGTGCACGAACAGGTTTGGATGCAGTGTGCAGCGGAATGCACAATAGATCCGGACGTCTAAGTAGTCGGCTCGCCGGATTTGGGCGAATTTTCGAGATTATTATCTAGTTATTTAATACACTACCCGCGTATATTTTATGGTCGACGATAAATTAGAAAAAAAAAAAGAGAAATGCCTCTTCCAAATTATAAATGTTGCTCGTTCGATAAAAACAAAATGAATATTATAAATAACGTACACAGAGCCTACCGCGACGGACGTCTGTTAAAAACACTACAAGTTATAATTATTATTATTATTATTATAAACTACAATCATCATATATTTTTACCGACACGTAAATCTTACTGGGAATATAAACATGTCAAAAACATAGCGGCTACAGGCACCGAAAATCGCTTCGATCGAATAAAAACAAAATGTCTACGGTCGACTTTCATTTCCTTGGGGTTCAAAGTATATGTCTAATCGTTGTTTATTTTTTTTTTTTCAGGCCATCATTCGTCGTGGTGATATCGACTCCCCGTGGATTCTATTGCCTAACCGACCGACTGAATCAGACGAATCCAATTTGGATGCAATAATCGGGTACATCATTCCTGAACCTGACATATTATATTCACTGTTAATATATTCAGTCGAAAAAAAAAAAAGGTAATGTTTTATTCATATAAGTTATTATTTTTTTTTTTTATAATATCCATTAAAATTTTACACGACGAAAAAAACCAAACCATTCGATAACGTATTTCACACGCATGTAATGCCATGAACGCATAATATCATAATGAAAAATAGAAAGGAAAATCAATCAAAGTCACACGAAATAATATAACATTATATTTACGGTAAAATTAAAACGCGAATGTCAAATTACCGGTTGCGCGTATTGAACGATTAACGAAGCAGATTGTTTTAAGTCACAATTTGAATGATATAATAATGAACTTATGATTTGAATTATACATTACGTTTTAGATTTTTCTAAAAAAAAAATTTCAATATAAAGGAGAAAATTAATTATTTGTCTAAATTAGCTGACATGTAACTCATCACTGCTACATTATAATTTTATTGTCAGGAACATGTTTAAGATAAAAAAAAAAAAAAAAGAACGCCTCAGGAATACAAAGTACACATATTTTTTTACATACGTACAGGATGATTAGTTAAAAACGTGCATTCCATTCAATACCACTCTATGCTATAAAAATATAACCGATGTTTTATGATAAAAACAAGCAATTTACAATAATTTAAAATATTTATCCCTATCATAGGCAACATATATTTGTTGTTAGATCATTTTATAGACTTTGGCTGATACTAGAATACGTAAATAGCCAAAATATCAATTTTAAGGATAATTATTTTTGATAAAATTATTGTATATAAATTTTTAAATGCAGGATATGTTATTTTTAAATTTAATTCATAATGTTATATTAATACATCAATATTTGTGTTATAATTTTTACATTTTTTTTTAATTGATAAAATTATTTAATGTACTCATAAACAAAGTCATATAAATTAATAAAACATTTTTATAGTTATTTAATCAGTTTAATAGCATTAACATGCGTTTAAAATGTATTTACATGTTTATTACAATTTTTATAGATATTTCTATAATAATATAAATAATTCAAGAATTAATTTAATGATGTTTAAAAACGTAAATAAATTTGTGATATTTGCATAATGGTTTTTTAAAAGTTGTTGTATAGTTATTATACGACAATAGCTTTAATAAAACAATAAAAGTGTCGTACATCCTTCCGAAACAGCCAACAAGTGTGTGTTAGATGTACTCTACTTTATTGTTTACTAAGTGATTGTCGAGTGATATTCATTTCAATATTAATTTCGAGTGAAGTCGAATACTTGAGACTCGAGTATTTAATTTTAAACATTAAAAGTCGATTAGGTACAACTCAATACTCGCATCACAATGTAATAATCGAGTATTAAGTCCCAATAGTCTATTGATTTTTATTTAAATAAAATAACGTGTTCGTTTTATTCAAAAATGAACACAATAAATGAATAGCAAATATTAATATATAAATTCTATACCGAGGAAATAATTTCTTTTCATGATTTCATGAATACTTAAGCTTAAAGCTTAAATACTTAAGTTAAAAATATTTCACTGAAATTCTACTTAAAAGTAAGTACAAACAGTACTATATTTGTTTATACAGTCGCCGGGACTACAGAATTTTTATTTGTTTTATACTAACAATTAAGCAAAAAGAAATGTTGTTTAAATAATTAAATTTTAAACTCGATCGACGATTGATATTTGAGTTTCTGAAATTAAAAAAAAAAAAAAAAAATTGGGACGACCATCAATATTGTTATAATTTTCCCCCTTCGTTTTGTTTTTCACCTGTACTATACTAACAATATATGAAAATTACTCACGTCAGGAATAACTGCATGATTTCGCCCAGGAAACCGAACTTATGAAGTGAAGTGTGTCCATGAACTTCGCATATGGCTCGGAGCAGACAAGCTTTACCGTCCATCCCTAAATTGGTCAACAGATCTTCCACTGCAGCGTACAATAAAGCCCTGTAAACATGACGTTTTTTTTTACCCATCGGTTAGGTGTTTGTATTTTATAAAAGTCAGTGTAACACTAGCGCGATTTGGGGGAAGGCTTGAAGACGCATAGCCTCTCCAATATTAAAGTAAGTTCCTCCAAAAATGTACACTGTAATTCAAGTAGCAAATTAATTAATGAATAAGTTTTTATTTAACGGTTTACAAAAGCAACAAATTGAAAACGGAAAAAAATATATCCCCATCCATTTTTGTAAATAATTTGAATTTGAGCATTGTATGTTTTCGATAAATGTATGAACTTTCATATACAACGTCTGATAAAACTCTGTAAAATTGTGAGTCACTTAATTTACTAATTAAAGTATTAAAATATGTTATATTTGATATAAATATTTTAAATGAATAAGAAATAACAAACTCTCTATTTTTTAGATTCTGAATGATGTGAAGAAGCTAGTGTTTTTACAATGATGTTTATTTTATTTATTTTTTTATTTTAGACTCTGAATGAAGTGAAGAAGCTAGTGTTTTCACAATGATGTTTATTTTTATTTTTTTTTATTTTTTATTTTTTTTTTTATTTTTTTTTTTTCTGTGTACAACTTTTTGTATAGAAATACTTGTCCACAAGTTTCGATCAATAACTTTTTGAAACCCGATTCGCCTCACAATTTTTAATAATAGCATGCATAAAAAGATTTAAATAGAAAGTTCATGGGATAATTTATAATTTAAAATATTGTATATATTTTTTTTAATACAAGTTTTTTGTGGTAGGTACCTACATATATCTAAATTGATATATTTTCAATAATTTTTATTTGTTATATTAAAATTTATACCATAAAACATGTTCCAGTGCCAATATAATATTCTAATATTAATTTCTTTATTAAAATATGAATGATGAATATTTTCTGAATATTAATTATAATTAGAGTTTATAACATGGTTATTTTAAGTACATTGAACTATGAATTAGCATTTACTTAAATATATATATAATATAATTAATAATAAATCAATAATCTTTGTAAAATATGTCTTTTAAATACCTATTAACTGTTACCAACATAATAATATAATATGTATAACAAATCTAAATTAAAGTTGAAAAATTCAGAACAAAATTTTTATATTAATAAATGGGTTTACTCAGTGGCGGCTTGAATAAGGGGACAACTGCATCTCCTACTAATATTAAAGAAAAAAGAAAATTAATTTTTACTGATGTGTATTAATTATTTAACATTTTTTTAGATTCTGAATGAAGTGAAGAAGCTAGTGTTTTTACAATGATGTTTATTTTTTTTTTCTGTGTACAACTTTTCATATAGAAATACTTGTCTAAAAGTTTCGATCATTAACTTTTTGAAACCCGATTCGCCTCTAGATTGTACTTTAAAGAGGTCATTTTTTGAATTTCTCAATTCTTCAATTGTTTTTTTGGAAAAAACTACCCAAAATTTGACAAAAACGACTCGGAAACCATCATTTTTTGATTCGAATTTTATGAAAATTTAAACATAGATAGAAAATCCTTTAAAAAAGATTTTGGCGCAAGAAAATTTTGAAAATGTGAAAAAAAATTTTGAACATTTTTCGAACATTTTTTATTTTTCTTATATTATTAACTTCCTTTGTTCAAAATCGTTTTACAGAAGAAATGATTTATCATTTCTTTAAAATTTAATACGCCCGTTAAGAGAATACCACCCGTCGTGCGAAGTACACCCATCGTGCGAAGTATGTCTGGCTTTTTTATATTACTTACATTTAAAATGAACAAAACCAAATAAAATAAACATTACCTAGTTCCTACTTTATTAAAAAAATAATATTTTTCATTGAAATACGTATTTGTTTAAAAATAATGCAGGTAATATCTTTTAAGACCGTTCTATTAGATATATTACTTACCATTAATCAATATTAAGTTGGTTAACAAAGCCAATTATTGATGCGAAATAAAGTAAATTTACTAATACTGTTTTTCTCTTACTGTCTCACACTAGTAATAATGATACAGTCGTATTCAAGAAATGTATTTAAAAATTTTTGAAGAAATATTCCCCAGTGGTTCGGGAATATTCCATGTTCCCGGGAATATTCCTTGGGGAATATTCCTAGTGGCACATCACTAGGACTAGGATCTATATGCTACAGTGTGTTTTTTTGCGACTTCTAATTATTGATTTTGTCAGTTATGTCCACGAATCACCTCATGATGAGTTAAATGATGGTGTTTTTATTTTGCATGTTTTTGCATATTTAGGATAAAATGCATATTTTTGCATACGAGTATATTGAATAAAATGAATATTATTGCATATTTCGATCATAAGAGTGTGGAAAATGCATGTTTTATTGTATATTTCGCAAATAATTTGTTGTCGTAGCATGTAACACACGTATTTTCACTACTGAATGTGAATTATAAATTTTGTTTCTAAATTATTTTATTTTATTTTATTTCTCAATTATAGTATATTAAGACAAACAGCCGATTGATGAATTATAATAAATAAATATTTTTTTTTTGTAACTATATTTTTATGTTTATCTTATAAAAAATTAAATGCATATTTTTGCATATTTTGGTGAATAAAATGCATATTTTACAATTTTTTATTGCATACAAATCCTAGCCTTGCACATCACTAACTGTAACTATAAAATCTTAGTTTGATATTTAGTGAGTGTAAGTGTCTGTGAATAATGATTTCAAGATTTATAGTGATACATATTATCACAAATCTGTGATAATTAATGTTTTATTTATTTCTTAGACTATATTATATTCATAGAGACTAAAGATTAAGGAGGCATTTTTCATATCGTAGGTATATTTAATATACTTCTATTAATTATTATTTGGCTCAATGTTAATTAAAGTAATCCTATTCCATTATGTAAATGTTTGATTACAATTATTAATAAAAATATTATTTATTTTAATATTTTATTATGTTCTTTACGATTTTAATTGAATGATAATAATAATAATAATTATTATTATTATTATTATTTTACAGATATTGGACATAATCAGTGATAACACAAAATTTTACAGTCAAAGACGTTTGCATATATAAAACTCAATACGCACCCCCCTTGGACACACACGCACAAATAGACAATCTGCTGTTTAATAAAAAAATATCGACAATTTATTCAATTCCTTTTTAACAACACAACATTGTACACGACATTATGAAGAACGCGTATTGTAAGATTTTCGTTTGTTTTCTCCTGGCCGACGTCTTCGGAAACGATTACACAAGCGCGAGATTGGATTTCAGTGAGTTGGAGTGGTCTATAAACGGAAATTTTTAAACGGTATTTATAAACGGAAAACAAGAAAACGTTATCGATTGGTTATTGCGTATAAACGAATGTCAAATTGAACGCGATTTAGATTTAAAAATAATTTTCACTTCACTGAAGTGTGAATGCGCGCACTCGATAAATAACTCTCAGCTAGAGTCTATTCGTAGTTCCATAACGCCTTGTGCTAAAAACGTGAAAAAGTGCGTATCGGACAACAAAGGCGTAATCGTAAACGAGAGCATAAAACTGGCCGTGACCAAACTCTTGGAGATCAGTGATCGATATCCGATTCTCAAATCAAACGAATTGTAATTTACGAGAACGCTACTGTCGGAGTATTTGTACATCGAGAGTTTGGCATTCATGCGGAAACCAGAAGACCAAAGGGACACGTTTGATTCGCAAAAAACAGAAATTGTATTAAAAAATATGAACGGGGTTTTATTGCAAATCATGAACCTGGTCGGACAGTTCGCCGTTGAATATTGTTATATGAATCAAAACGGTAAAATGTATGAAAGAGATAGACTAAATTTAAATAAACGCTTAAAAAATGTTTTGACAACAATCTATTTGCCGATTTCGTCCGAATCGATAATCGATATGAATTATTTAATGTTAGCGAAATGTATGCAGAACAATGATCCGGTAAACGAGACACGACCTGGTTCGGTTTTATGCAAGGACTTTATATAAGAACTGCGAAGATATCAAGAAACGACCTAGACGAACGTATCATGAATACATGCACCTTGTATGAAAGAATAAAAACTCGTATGACGTCGGGTCTGTCTACGAATATACATTGGCCGTTTATCAAGTCGTTTTGAAATTGATTTACCTCAAGACAGTGGATAAGTGGACGTCATTGGACGTAGGATGGTGCGAAAAAATAATTGAAAAATTAAAATCCATGTATTGCCGATGGAATTGATCGATCATTTTCAGTTAATATTGGATATGAGACTTTATAATGATAAAATAGACTTTGGTGATGTTGCGAGGAATTTTTTCACAGACAAGTTAAACGACATTAAAAATGTATCATTGGACATAGATTCTTACGACCCGAATTGGGTGGAAATGTCTTTGTCGAATTTGACGAATGGCCTACTGGACGATCAGTTTAAACATTTTTGGTGGGGTTTGCTGTACAGAGAATTTGCGGAGAAATCATCAAAGACATACGATATGTCTGTAAATCTGTTCCTTGAAAACTTGGTCAGTTGTCCCCAGTTGTTTAACGATTCGAAATGCGTGGCGTTGAATGACGTTACAAAATATTTGTCTACGATTCAGTACCTGAGTGAAAATATTTCCAACAAATTATTCCAGAAACTAAATAAAGGACACTGATCTCCGTAACGTCTATTCGGCTGCAAAAGTCCAATTGGAGATTTTCAAAAAATTAAAATCTCAAAACAAAGAGATATTCAAACGAATAGTAAATTCGATTCGAAATATGCTCGATAACTATGCAATTAAAAACTGCAAAGGTATAAAAGTTCAAAATTTGGTATATAGAAACGCATTTAATAATGAAAACGAAACGCAATTATGTCAAATCTCTAAAGGCGGAACGGCAGGTAGCTTTTTATTAGGTGAGATTTTCAAGTCTTTTTCAAAAAAAAGTTGGCCCGTTAGTAAAAAAATTCAAAATAATGACGAATTCACTAAATTAACGGGAAAGGAGAGAATCGAAAAATCAGTTTCTCTAGGAACAAACGTATATTTCAATTGGCACGGAAAAATTAAAAGAGTAAAAAGCATACAAAACAATATTTAAAAAAATATGTTAAACATACAGGATCTGGTTGATTATCAGAGATTATTTTTCCAATGGCTATTTTATTTAATTTATAAAACGTGGTCAGTTATCATTGAGCAAAAATATCAATATCAAGATAATCTCGAGTCGCGTTATGAACTGACAATGACGAAATTAGTGTCTTTATTTAGGCAATTACTTCCGTATGGAAAATATGCAAACTATTATTCTTCAAAAGTAACTATTTATTCATTTATAGGAAAACATCGTGATTACCGTTTAGGAAGTGAAATGGTTGCGTTAGTCAAAACGGAAATAATGAATAAAAACGACTGAATTACTGGGGGTTGTAAGAGACGAATCGGAAAACTATGCAGCCGATGTTAAAAACTTACTGGGCATTGATGAAAGAACTTGGAACGCTACTGTGGAGGAAGATGTTGTAACATTACTTCCATTATTTCCATACTTAAGTGATTTTACTGAAGAATTCTATAAACATTTTTTATTTATAAATTTGTGTTTGCCGTCTCTTAAGTTTACATTTCATTATGACGTTTAAGCGTTTGATTAATTTGTAAGTATTTCTGAATAGTAGTATTTTATTTTTATAATATTTTATTAGGTAATATGCATTTTACTTTTTAACAAATACGTTTTTATTTAAGTGTTTTTAAAATATTTGAAATAACGTTTCACTGGTAGACATATAATATCATATACTTAAAATTAATATAATTTTTTTCAGTGTCTATCGAATAAGATCTTTATGAAGTATTGTTAAAATCATTGTAAAGTATAAAAACAGTATTGATTGCACTAAAATTTATTGTGAAAACTGAATAAATATTACCTATTAAAATTATTAATATTATACTTACTTTAAAAACTTATGATTAAGCTTTATAAAAAAGTTGTATGATTTGTTGTGAAATTTAAATGGAACAGTTGCCCTAAATTGTATTGAAATATTGTCATAGTAAATTGATATATTATTATCAGTGTTTAGGATATCGTCGTTGTGCTGAAAAACTTCTTATGTGTAAAATTAGTCAATATTACATATATTTTGTATATTTTGTAGAAAAATTAACTAACAAATTAAAATAACCTCAAATGTATTGAAATAGAATAATAGATAGTTTTTTATGAAAAAAAAGTTAAATCACTTAATATTTTATGTGAACACTTAATTGTAAAATACTTTCTACGTGTTATGGTATTACTTCAGATATTTTGAGTATGACAATTATTTCATTAATAATACCTTTTGAAGCGGCACGCACAACATTACAATATGAGATGTTATGAATTTGCGAAAATATTAATTTTATAAACCTCACGTGAGTTTTAATTATTGTTATGTAAGAAATTTTAAAAAGAATCGGTTTCGATAATACTAGTACTTATGAGATATATTTTACGTTGAATAATTTTATAACAGTGTGATTTATATTTCATTATATTTGATAGATTACTTTTTACTGGCTTAAGAATTCATATTATCATTGTGTATAGGTATAATGTTATATTTTATTGTAGCAGTTTTTTTTTTTTTTTTTTTGTACTACCAATTGAAAAGTCTCAGATTATGCCATTAGTTTTAAAATATATACGGTTACACTTACAATTGTTATTTACACATTTTATATTTATTATATATATATATATATATATAAATGCAAAGCTTAAACCAGTAACCAATTAGTAACAAAAACCGGTAAAAAATCGAAAATTTGAGAACCGAAAATCGATTACAGCTCTTATTCTTGTAAAAATGGGAACAACGGTTACCGATAATTAAAATAATTACCTGAGTGAAGCGAAGAAAGTCTGAAATAGTTTAATATTAATTGATATTATTTATTATTGTAGTAATCTATAGATACGATTTATTATTTTAAAACTTTTTTCTCATCAACAATTTATTATTCCTGTGAACAGTTAATAATGGGTACAAAACAGTTTGAGTAGGTACATAATATTTTTTTTTTTTTTTTTTTTTTTTATATAACATTTATAAACTTTATCATTTTAATGTAAAATTGTCTTTTATAGAGTGAAGCTCCTATCACAATCGTTTTATTGAAGAAATGATTTTTAGTTTCTTTAAAATCTAACACATCTACCAACTCTCACCCGTTCAATACCATCGGGCAAATACATGGATTTTAATTTTTCATTTATTTTTCCGCACCGTACAACGTCAAATGACGTCCAACCATTCACTGTCTCTATATAAATCAATTTCAGAACGACTCGACCAATGTAAATTAGTAGACAGACCCGACGTCATGTTTCAAACAAGACGCTAATATTCATGATACGTTCGTCTAGGTCGTTTTTCGATATCTTCGAAGTTCTTATACATAGTTCTTGCACAAAACCGAACCAGGTCGTGTCTCGTTTATCGGATCATTGTTCTCCATACATTTCGCTGACATTAAATAATCCATATCGATTACCGATTCGGAAGAAATTGGCAAATAGATTGTTGTCAGAACATCTTTTTAAGTGTTTGTTCAAACTCAGTTTATCGGTTTCATATATTTTACCGTTTCGATTCATATAACAATATTCAACAGCGAACTGTCCGACCAGGTTCATGATTTGCAATAAAACCAGGTTCATATTTTTTAATGAAATTTGTGTTTTTTTCGAATCAAACGTGTCCCTTTGGTCTTTTGGTTTCCGCACGAATGCCGAACTCTCGATCTACAAACACGCCGACAGTAGCGTTCTCGTAAAGTATGAATCGTTTGATTTGAGAATCGAATATCGATCACTGATCTCCAAGAGTTTGGTCACGGTCAGTTTTATGCTCTCGTTTATGATTACGCCTTTGTTGTCCGATACGCACTTTTTCACGTTTTCTGTACAAGGCGTTATGTGACTACGAATAGACTCTAGCTGATAGGTATTTATCGAGTACGCGCATTCGCACTTAAGATAAGTGAAAATTATTTTCAAATTTAAATCGCGTTCAAATTTGATATTCGTTCATACGCGACAACCAACCAGCCAAGTTTTCTCGTTTTCTGTTTATAAATACCGAATCGTTTCTGTTTATCGACCATTCCAACTCACCGAAATCCAATCTCGCGTCTGTGTAAACGTTTCCGAAGACGTCGGCCAGGAGAAATCAAACGAAAATCTTACAACACGCGTTCTTCTTAATGACGTCTTCATGAACAGTGCCAACCTCTCTTCTATCATCGTCTTCAAAGAGTGACACTCATGGCAGTCACAATATTTTAAGTAGTTTTCTCCTATATCCTCTTTTAGTTTATTTTTACCCTTTGGATATTCCATATTAGACTTTCCCAGTATTTCATCTCGACTGAATTAAAGAAAAATGTTTTTATATTCTATATCTTTCTGTTCCTTTCTTTGGTGTATGCTATGTGTTATGACATACATACACAAAAATGAAGACAATGCGTCGAAGGCGCATTGCAATAATTTTTCTTGCAGTACCCCATAAGTAGCTTCAAGTTCTGTACTGACTGACAGCTAGACATTCAGATTATTAAAACAGATTATTAGACAATTAGACATTCTCATCGTCAATAAAGTATAATGAAATATAAGTAACAATAAAATTTACATTTATAAAACTAATATATTTTTTTAAGGTATTAGGTATTTAATATAGCACATAGTGGATAAGGGTGACCTAGGTCGTGTTCTGCGGCCAAACGACCGGTTTCAAATCGCGTCGAAAAATCAATTATAGATATCATCATCTTTATCATTCATTGACTGCTTAATTGTTAATAATATGATTTTAGAACTTTTAGACTAATCATTTCCAGCAATTGAAATTTTAAGTTTATATTTAACACTTATAACACTAATAGCAGTTTTACTAATTTGAATTAATGTTTTTAAGTAGTGAGATGACAAATGTATGGTATTGTCATGGTACACTTGATATTAAATAATTCTAAGAACAATACAAACGCCTTATACGTATTATTTCTATAGGATAACACTTTATATTATACTTATTACAATAAGGGCTATTTGTTTTGAAGTCAAGTGGCCTCCTAGACATTTAAGTGCACCTTTCTAATTTTTATATTATAGGTTCTATTTATGTGCTATTTATATATAATAATACTCTATTAATGTAAATATATATATATATTATTTATTATTTATATATATTTTTTAAATAAATTATTAACTTTTAAACTTTTACTGTTACGTACTGCCTTTATTTTACTTTGGAAATATTTCGCTTTATACTCTCATGCCCCCCTCCTAATTCCTTAACTTTGTCACCTAGGCCATGTCCTTCAGCCAAACGCCCGGTTTAAAGGGGAACTTGAAAAAGTTTTGGTCTTCAAAAGTTTATCAGGGGTCTAGAGTTTTCCCCAACTGCAATTGATATTCCGATTTTTATTTTTATTTATAGTATTCAATATTTAAAGTAGTTTTTCCGATTTTTTTTTTCCATAAATACCTTGTAAAATTTTTAATTATTCACCAAACTATTTGCAACGAAATTCTCCACACAGGTACCAAATTTCAAAAAGATCCGTTGTAACAATTTTCTTTTGTGTACGTTAAAGTGTGTAATTTTAAGTAAAACTAATGATTTTCGTCAAAATTCTAACTTCAAACGGTTAAAGAGAAAATAGTTGACTCACGATTTTCGAGATTTTTCACGTCAATTAGACATAAATTATGTGAGTGAGATCATATTACATTTTCAAATCTAAATATCAAGAATTAAATAAAAACTTACAAAAAACGAGAAATTTCCAATATTTTCAAAATGCTGTTATTAACTCAAAAATGATCAAATGTTTTTGAAGCATTTTTGTGGTCATTTTTAGTAGTCGGTGAAAGTTTCAAATTTTTAGCTGCATTATTTTCGAAGTTATGTTAAAATACAATTTTCAATTTTTTTAAATACCGGTAATCGCATATTTTGCTTTTATTTGTAAATTTTTTGACAGATTATCAACGTTTTCAAAAAAAGTATTGAGAAATTTGGAAAATAACCTCTTAAAAATACCATCTGGGTGTAATTTTGGATCCAAACAGTTACTGATCGAAATTAAACTGGACAGGTATTTCTATACAAAAATGTGTTCACAGAAGAAGAAAAAAATAATAAACATTGTAAAAACTCTAGCTTCTTCACTTCGTTTAGAATATAAAGTACAAGTACCTACATAATATTTTGGTTTCACGCAGAAAAATATTTTAAATGTTTTACACATTTGCTGCGTATCTATTTTTTATCACTTGACATTGTGCGTATAGCATAATCGAGAAAACATTTACAACAACGCCATTTGGCGTTGTTAGCGCTATTGAATAATGTACACATCATATACTGTAACTCCACTTGATCAATTTACGTCATTTCCATAAGAAAAATTAACAACAATTTTCGACTCGTAAATGTTCAATAAAAAGGAAAATTATAAATATGAACAAGCATATTTATTAGAGCTATTATGATCCACATTTAAACTTCGATCAAAGAAATGTAAAAACCATTGAAGAGTATAAATATAAATACATCGAATACATTTATAAATGGGCATGGCCGTTTTCAACCAAAAACGTCCCCTTCCCTTTTCGGCCGATTCACTTTTCGACCAAATTTTGAAAAAGGTCAATTCCTTTTTCGACCAAAAACGTACCCTTTTCTTTTCGGCCGATTCACTTTTCGACCAAAAAAGAAGTTAATATATAGCTATGCTTTATTATTACCTAAATGTAAATATTTGTATACTTTTACATTTCTAGGTATGATTTTGTTAAGTTGGTTTCAAATAATTACTTTAAAAAGTAGTGAACCAACAACCTAACCTAAACAGGGCTAACAAAAGTGAGTAAAAAAAAAAAAAAATGAATTATGACAGGAATAAAATTATAATTACTATCATACTTTTCTATATTTTATTGATATTAAAAATTATTTTTATAAATATTATTAGGTATTCATTTGTATATTTTATACAACTTATATATTTTTTAATATTTTTTTATGATATGTATAATGTAAAGTCTTATATGTAATTATTATCATTATTTATTTGTAGCCTACTACAACGTATATTTAATAATAACTAACAAAAATTATTTTTTCTACATAAAAACTTATAATTATTATTTAATAATATTTTTTGATTGAACAGTGAATCGGCCGAAAAGGGAAGGGTACGTTTTTGGTCGAAAAGTGTCTCGCCCTTTATAAATATCACATAATTATACAAACAAAAGACTTGATATACGTCCATAATGGTTCATTTGTACAAGAAAAATTAAATATAAATTTTAGTTTCTTAAATATTCAGTAAAATGGAAAATTATGATTCAAACGTAAATGAATAACAAACATAGCCGTGTTTAAGGGAATGCACATATTATTAAATATTATTTCCTTATCTCCAATTATTATTATTATTATTATTATACATTATTTAAAACTTTCGCTCAGAATCGTTTTATTGAAGAAATGATTTATCGTTTCTTTAAAATTTAACACACCCATCAATAGCTTCACACCTGAGTTGCGAAGAACACCCATCGTGCAAAGTATGTCCGGATTTTTTTTCTTCTTTTCTCTTCCTGTGAACAATTTTTCGTATAGAAATATTTTTCCAAAAGTTTTGATCAGTATCTCTATAGAACCCAAATCACACCCAGATGGTACTTTAATAAGGTCATTTTTCCAATTTCTCAATACCTATTTTTTCCAAAAGCAGAAAAAAACTGTATGTTGTATGTCACAAAATAATTTATAGTTAACATTTAAGTTAATTTAAATTATTGTGTATAAGTTAAAGCTTCGTTCAGAATCGTTTTATTGAAGAAATGATTTATCGTATCTTTAAAATTCAATAAACCCGTCAATTTGAAGAAATGATTTATCGTATCTTTAAAATTCAATAAACCCGTCAAGATTTTCCACCCGACGTGTAAAGAACATCCCGACGAGCGAAGTGCTTGCTCACTACTTTAAATTTGTTTCTAAATATTTAACACTGAGTTGTCTTAAATATCAATTTTATCATACATTTCAGACGGTAAACCACCTAAAATTTTTTCACAAATGTCTTCTTTCATTTCTATATCTATTTTATAACATAATTCAGTGAAATTTATCATAAATTCGGTAAAATTTTCACCTTCACCCAATTTTCTCTGATTCAGTTGTATTCTTAATAATTTTTTATTTCCTGTCACCCTAATTTTTTCTTAGATAATGCTTTTTTCATTTTCCCAATAAATTGCAGGATTTTTTTGTTTTCATCATTTTGAAAAATTTGCCAGCCGTATTTTTTAAGTATAGTAAATTTGGGACATAACGTGATTTTTTCAAATGCTCCCCATTCATTAATGATTGTAGCTAATTCGAAATTATCAAAAAATATTACAACATTCTGTTCCAACTCACCTGAAAACGTTTGCGGTTGATGCAACATTGATTTGAATGCAATTTTAGGTTTTTTTTAAATGTACGATACTTTGATTCATACACTCGATTTTAATCAATAAAACAATTATTATAATTACTATTTTTATATTTTATTGTTATTATTTATAAGCCAATTAGAAGTACTCTATTTGTCAAACTAATTTATAATAAATTAAAAAAAGAAAATTCTATGTTGAAAAATAAAATCTCGGCTTTTTATGGCCGGAAAACCATACTTTTTCTTTTATACATTTAAGTTATTAACAACCAGTTGTATACGTTATACATTTGAAATAAAAATTAACATTCATGTAATTTGACAACTATATTATTTTTGACTTTTATATTTTTCAAGAAATGTATACCCTAAAATCACTAATAAAATATCTTTATCCAAAATAAAATATTCGCTTGCACCTTGTCTTTATTTATGAAGAAAAAATTGTTAATAGTAAATATATTTAATCTGTCTGTGTAGGATGTATCTATTTAAGGCAACAGCAATTCAAATAATATTAAATAAGTACACGTTGAACTAAAGATATAAACTATATATAAACTAAAATATATAAACCAAATATAATCTTATACTATTGATCAATTTGTAGGTACATAAATATCAAAAACTTCGGCGACTCCACCAAATATGTAACGTGGTCAGGGGGGCCTATTACGATATTAAGTTATACAGGGAAGGGTTTCTGGTCTTGTGAATAAGTTTTCCGTAGCTGGGTGTTGAGCGCTATGGACGAGAGGATTTAATCAATAAAAAAAATCAATTTGGTTTATAGATCTAAAAATACATATATGCACAGTGATGTCCCATCATATTTGTTGAGGGTAAACGCTGCACCCCCCTCATTTTTGTTCTTATGTGTAACCCTGCTTTTTTAATTTTCAAAAAAAAAAAAAAACAGTATACGGCATATATTATATACCCTATGTGGACACCACTGTATATAGGTATATAATATATATATATTATTAATATAATTAAGATACATTATGGTACTGTGGGTTTAAGATGTGTGAAAATAATACTTATAGCTTTGAGTTCGTTCTGCTGGTTATGACTTTAATCAAATTTATATATGGCATGATTAATAAAATTTTAGATTCTGAACGAAGTAAAGTATCTAGTGTTTTTACAATGATGTTAATTTTTTTTTCTGTAAACAATTTTTCGTATGGATCTACTTGTCCAAAAGTCTCGATCAACATTTTGAAAACCGGATTTGCTTCTAGTTGGTACTTCAAAGAGATCATTATTTTAATATCTCAATTCCTTAATTTATTTATTTATTTATTTCGGAATTACTATCCAGAATTTGACACAAAAAAGTCTCGGAAATCATCACTTTTTTTATCCCAATCTTTATGAAAATTTAAACATAGATAGAAAATAATATTAGAAACATTTTGGCATAATATACTTGGCGCCACTGATATTCTTCGCTCTAATGGTCACATACTCTTGGTGAGTGTGTTGAAAATGACAACCATTATTGTTCTTTATAAAACTTTCATTCTTCGTTCAGAATGGTATTATTAAAATAATGATATATGGTTTCTTTAAAATTCTACGCATCCAACAAGAGTATCTGATTTGAAGATATCTCCATTGAGAAGTATGTTCAACTTTCTTATTTATACTTTACTTTTTTACTCTATTTTTCTATGTACACTTTTTTTTTTATAGAAATGCTAGTCTCAAATTTTCGATGATCAACTTTTTGATTCATAATTAAATTCTTGCTATTTTTTTATATGGTTAAATTTTCAAAATTCTCTGCAGTAATCTTTATTGATACTTAATATAAAACGGTCGTTATTAATTTTTAATTTTTTCTATGCACGAATTAACATTTTTACCTTGCGGCGAACACTGTTTGCGCCTCCCCAGTAACGTGTACACGTCTCCCAAGGGGGGCGCACCCCTCTGGTTGGGAAACACTGTTTTAAAGTATTGACTGTGATGAAAGTAGAAACAAAAATAGAGCATTTAAAGACACTCGAAAATCTGAAGTGTAATTAAGGATTTTCCTCTCACTTCTTCTGGTAGAATGGCAATGTGTGCATCTGCTGCTAAAGAATATAAAGTCGTCAAAGAAGGAATTTTAGTAAAAAAAATGAGCGACATTGGAAAAAGGCGCTTTATTTAAGCTGTTTCTGATATTAGTAGAAACAGTAGAAATGCATATTTATCGAACATTTGTATGGTATGAAAAAATAAATAAATGTATGCAGTACATTTATTCATTAAATGAATAAAATTTGTTAAAATTAAAAATGTTTAAATTTATTTGTGTAAATTTTACTACTATAGTTAAGAAACAGTTTAATATTGAAATAATTTTAAGCAAATATCCATAATCTAAATCCAGCTTATTTCTATTGTAATCACAAAATATAGGTACATACCTTTTAGAAGTAGGCACTTGCTTTTTCTGAAGAAGTGACTTACACTTTTCTTAAATAAAATAAAATTATTTTTTTTAAATTAAAAAAATAATAAAAGTTGGACATACTTTGATTCTCAGGTGTGATACTCATCAGTGGCGTGCAAAGAAAATTCTCTTGAAGGGGAGAGGGTTTCAAGTAAAATTGAAGATACCTAACCTTCAGGGACGTAGCCAGGATTTTATTTCGGAGGGGGTCCAGTTAACAGAAAAAAAAAGGGAGGGGACATACTTCGCACCTTGAGTGGGATACTCTTGGTGGGTGTGTTAGGTTTTAAAAGCACGGTGAATAATTTTTTCAATAAAAAGATTCTGAGTGAATCTTCAGTATTTTTAATATCTTCAATATTTGTTAATTTTATATTGAGTACGTTTAATAATTTGTTTCATTCACATATTATCAGTATTATCTGAATATATCATTTATGATAAGGTGTTGTTGAAATTCTCATGATTTCAACAATATTACTTTAGGAATTGGCAATAACAGAATAATCAGTGTTCATTTAAATATTGGAGAAAATAATTAATTTCGCGAGTTTCTTTAATTTTAAATCACTTAAGATTAAAAATTGCCACAACTGGTTTTAATAAAAATGTCAATATAAATCAACTTTTATAAAAGAATACTGGAAATAAAAGGAAGAAAAATCTGCCATTATTTGGTTTAATCAACATTATTTGAACTGTAATTCTAAAATTTAAACAGTAGTAAACAATTATTTAGATGACCAGTTTTTATGAATATTAGACCAGGTGTATAAAAAAATATAAGGAATCATTTGATAATAGAAAATATTAGTGTAATTTAAATTTTAAAAGTTTTGAAACAATTGAAAAGTAAATCGTTATTTTACGTAAAAATTCCCAGTTTCTTACAAATTCTAACTTTAAACGGTTAGAAAATCAAAAGTTAATTGAGTTAAGATATTCTAGTTTATTTTTCGGATTAATTAAACATATATTATGTGAGTAAGTTTATGTTACATTTTTAGCTAATAATATCAAGATTGAAGATATTAGATAAAACCTAACAAAACATAAATTTATTCCAAAATACTGTAATTATTTAAAATATAGTCAGATTTTGATGAAAATTTGTGAAAATTTTAAGTTTTTAGTTCAAAATTTTTTCGAAGTTATGATGAAATTAATAAAATCGATTTATGAAAATCTTATTTACATCATAATTTGCTGATTTTACTCAAATTTTCAATAGGTTCTCCTCGTTTTTATAAAAAATATTGAGAATTTTTAAAAATGAACTCTCTAAGCACCACTTGGGTGTGATTTCTGATATACGCGATTATTATATGGTTTAGATTTTTACTGTAATGCTTATATAAATTTATGTACGTACTCACCATATCATTTGATAATTTGTTCTCTAACATATAGGCAATTAATTACTAGGTATACAAATACAAAAAATTGTCATCGATGATATTTCGGAGGGGGTCCGGACCCCATGGACCCCTCCCCTGGCTACGTGCCTGAATTTTGATTCACATTGGGATATTTTTCTCTTAACTGATAGGTATAATACATGAAGACATATCTGTTTGTAGTCTTTACTTCGTGAATAATTATTTATTCGCGTATCGCGTAAGTAATAATATAAAACTACCCGCATTTTCAGAAAGTAGGTACTGCGAAAGGCGTAAATTAACTCTCTCAGCTTTAAAATCAGCACACTCTAAATTTGCCTTATTTGTTTATTTAATCTATGTGTTAAATACAAAACTCAATACATACATGCAACGATCTAATGAAACTAAAAACATGACATCATATTATATGGCAATTAAATTGATTGAATATGATATATTTTAATCAATGGTAATTGTGTATATAACGTTACATATTATTATATTATTATATCAATGGAAAATGGTAATTAATAATTATATAAAAGTGTTTGATATAATCTATATATATGTATATGTATAATAAGGATTTAAACGTGGTGTTTTATACAGGTTTATCCTTTTATTCATCATTCGGTTTTATTGTATTGAGAAACTTCCTACAGGACACTTTTAATCCTGTTCTTAAACTGTATGCCATTATTTCTTGAGTATTTTGAAAGTCTTAAATTTAAATTACATTCATATTTTAATAATACGTTTAAATCCGATTGATATCTACAAAAAATAAGATTTTTTTTTTTTGATGGTTCGATGCATTTTTTACTTTACTGACTTTCAAACTTTTCGTATACTATGCACAATAATTGAAGCATTGACTTTAAATGGATCTTTAAAGATATTAATAAAGAAAAATAGTTTTCCAGTAATTGTGATTATGTTGACTATAATCTTATTTGTATTTTATATTTTATTTTCAGTATTCAATAACTTATTTATTCATTAAAAAAAAAAAAGAGAGAGAAAAGCGTGTCTGTCAAAGAAGATTAATACTTAAATTTACTTTAAACAAATGTTGCTCTCCTGCAAGAGTAAACCTCGGCTTGTTGCCAAGTCGAACAATTCAATGAATTACGATGAGCATGTACGTGCTCAAATCCCCAAATTAAATTATAATATAAAAGAACTTGTGAAAATAACCATCAATTAATAGTATAGACTGAATATGTCTATTATGTTATGATTAAATTGCTACAAACGGTCGACTAGGCGTGGCGTTGTTATTATTTTAATTCGTTTACTGCGTGACTCATGTTTTTATGTATACGAATTTACACCGACTATTAAATTCTGTATTTTTTATGTTTTTAATATTTTTTTTTAAAGAACAATACGATGGAAATACAAATCCATACTTCAAATTAAAATATTCAAGAAAAGTAATCACAGCATGAATAATTATGTTGACTGTAGAAACGCCATAAAAAAATATCAAATATGTGACACTAATTTTTTACACATGTTTAATGAATATCTACTTAATTCAGTATTAGCACCTCGAACTCAAGGGTGTATATGTCGTAGGCAGTGGCGTACGCAGGGGTAGGGTTTTAGGGTTGTAACCCTCCCCGAAATTTCTTTCTCCTTGTCAATTCATCTGATAACGACTTTTTTTTAACAATTTTTTTTTTTAACCGTGGTTATAATCGCGACACTGTACCATAATATTCATATTATAAGACAAAATATCATTATTCAAATATTTGATTAATTATATTTTAAGAGTTAAGACGATTAATACATAAATAGGAATTTATTTTCAAAGAATTCTTTTGTGTTATAAAATGTTGATGATATTTACTAGTTTTAGCTATAGAGCAGAGGGGTTGTGGGGTGCAAAGTCCCCCATAAGTTACTAATCAACCTATATTGAAAACACTAACCGAACTAAAATCCTGCGTACGATACTGGTCGTAGGCATATAGTTAAATAAGAAATTTTACTAAATGCCTAGACAAATAGTCAAATAATTTAATTTTTATACGATTTCATTATCTGCCTAAGCATTTAGTTACGTAAATGCCTAGTCGTTTAACTAAATTCCTATTTCAAGTCAGACAAATACTAAAAATGAAACGTTTTTATATTATTTTAATATTTAAACTATATTCTCTTATAAATTATTTATTATTTCAAAATTTAAACTAGGTATACTTCCTAATTAATTATTTATATAAAAATGATGCATAATTTATTAATATGTACAAATATTTTATAATTTTAGCAATAGGAGAAATAGCCCCTAGGATATTGTTTAAAGTCTACCTTTTTCACTATTTTATGTGTATATAATTTATATAGAATGTAAAATAATGTTATTTCATATTTTGATTATATTGTTTTTGTTGTTATAATCAAGGCCGGAACTTAAAATATTTGTTTATTTTTTTGGTTTGACTTAAAATCTAGTCGGTCTCATAAAAATGTACCACAAGTTAAAGCGATTTCAAATTTTAAAGTGCTAATTTTTGCTTATTTCTATAATTTCGACAAAATGCTTTTGTTAACTTTTTTTTATATTTTCTAGTTATTGACGAATTGATGATGCAAATTGACCTACGAAACTCAAAAATTTTTCTATGTATATCAGACATATGTTCATAGTTAAAGAAGTCTAAAATATATCTTAGGCACATACAGTTAATATTTTATTACAAATTATAGAAAGATTTTAAGGTGACATCATATATGTATATATAAATATATTTGTGGGTGGGGGGAAGCAAAATTTTTGAAATTGATTATTTTAATGTTTTAAAGTGCTTATTTACGTGCTTATAAGATATAGGAAATATTTAAGCGCTTATTTTGATGATTTTAAATGCTGTGGATCCTGAATCCTGTTTATAATAATTTGTGTTATTATAGAAATATATGAGATATAATTAAATGTATTTAAAATATTTTATTAAAAACATCAAAATAATCGTTACCATTAATTTCGTCTGTGATTATTTCAAATTTGGTGAAAAATAAATTATTTAATGTACGATCAATTGAAACGAACTGAGTATTTTTAACTGCCGATTTCATTGTAATATAGCAAAACCACAGTTTATACTTAAAAGTATGATTCGTGTAAAGACCTCCCCTCGGGGAGGGAGGAGATGGGCTGAATATGCCTCCACTCGAACTTTGTGTGCTCCATTATTTTCAAAGGTAAATATTACAAAAAATATTTATTTTAGACCCCAGTTTTAATATTTAAGAACTTTTTGGAATGTATTTTGTTGCCAATTATTTTTTTAAATAATATAATGTTTTCATAAGAAAATGTCATATTGTAAAAAATGTAATAATAATTATTAGTAAAACGGGGAAGCTATTGTCGCATAATTGGTGGTCATATTAATTGCATAGTGAACGCCTTGTTATTTTTTTGAACAAACAAACTCACTGAACTTTATTTTTTATTTTTTATTTATTAAGCATAAAAAATTACATTTTCGTAGAAATATGCATAAGGTATACATTTTTTTTTTCGAAGGAATTTCGCTTGGAAAGACGTTGCATAATCCTTTTTTTGATCTTCAGACTCAGTAAAGTGTAAGTAGTAGTAGTAGCGAAATTCAACCCGTCTGGACCGCTGAATGTACGATGCACCTGCCCACGCAGTGATCACGTTTCATTGTAGACACATCACGCAAACCTCGAGAGAAATGTTTATTCAATTATTTTTGTTAATATACTTGTTGTTATCTCGAATTTGAACTATTTTGAATAATTTTATTACCATCAATGAAGTGCGATTCCTGTAAAAATAATTTTAAAAAAAGCCGGACATTGTTCGCACCACGGCTATTTTTCGCTCTTCGGTTCAAATACACTTGATGGGTGTATAGAATTTTAAAGAAATGATAAGTCATTTCTTCAATAAGACGATTCTGAACGAAGGAAGTTAATAATATAAAGAATAATAATAGTCGTCATTTTCAACATCCCACCGAAGAGCGAAGAATATCCGTGGTGCGAATTATGTCCGGCTTTCTTGTCCATACTTTACTTTATTTAACTATTTTTTTTTTGTCTAATAAATAAAGAAAAGGAAATAATAAATATGAGAAAAAAGTGTGCTAGAAAATTTCTAAATTTTTTTTCTCATTTTCAAAATTTTCTTGCGCAAAAATATTTTTCATTGTCTACCTGTGTTTAAATTTTCATAGAGTTTAGATCAAAAATTGATCATTTCTAAATATTGTTTGTCAAATTTTGTGTAATTTTTCCCTCAAAAAATGTTGAAGAATTGATAAATTCAAAATTTAACCTTTCTAATAGGGTACCAATTAGAGGCGAATCCGGTTTTAAGAAAGCAGGACATTCTTCACACTGTAAGTATTCTTCGCTACTTATTCTACCAGTATTCTTCGCTCTTCGGGCGGAACTTGGTGGGTGTGCTAAATTTTAAAGAAACGATCAATCATTTCATGAATAAAACGATTCTGAGCTAAGCTTCAGTTTACACGAGACAATTTTACATAAAAATTTTAAAATTTATTATTATTACAACAAATATTTAACTCAGCCAGTTTTATGTTCAATTATAAACTAAGAAAAGGAAAAATTGTTTGACGAGCAAAAAAATACAAAAAAAGTTTTCTCACATCAAACATTTTCTTTCATCAAAATATTTTCAATATACTGAAATCTAACCTAGTTTTTATCCATACTAAACATTTTATAAAGTTTGGATGAAAAAAAATTATTTTAGGCGTTTTTGTCAAATTTTGGGTAGTTTCTCCAAGATTTTTAAAAAACTATAAAAAATGCGAAATATTACTTCTTTAAAATACTATCTAAAGCCGAATTTTGATATCTTAAGTTGTTGGCCGAAACATTTTCATAAATATTTCTAAATGTGTTCAAGAAACAAAATAAAAATTTTAAATTAATATCATTATCAAATCACTAGCTTCTCCGCTTCACTCAGAATCTAAAAATATTTTTTTTTTCCATCATTATACACGCACCACCGACATAACACAATTTACAGGAACGATAGTCGTGTGACACGTTTGAATGATCATATTGAGTTATAAATAAATAAATTAGTGATTTTTAGAAGGAGCAGCAATAAGCTTCGCCGAACAATATGTCGTCTAACAGGAATTTATGAAACATGATATTTCTGATTTCTTTTATCAAAAAGAAAAAGCAACAAGATAGTCACGTTCAATTTTAACATTCTAGATGTAACAAGATATTATTGATTCAAGATTAAAATATATACCGTATACACGGTTATACGCAAAATATCACAAAACCTTTAAAAGTTTTTTTTTGTCCAAAATATATGAATATTTATACGGGCGATGGTCGTTTGGGCGAAGGTAACAATTTTAACCTGAAAAATAATAGTCCGTTTGAGCAAATATCATTTATACCGTTTGGGCGAGTAAAATTATAACGAGATAATGTAATGGATTATCTGTTTCTTTGAAATATATCGCTACTTGCCACAATTTATAATTTATATTTATTTTATCCTTACTATTGTTATTGTTTTATTTTATAAGATTTTGTTTTATTAATTTTGACTAATAGATAACTGTGTTTTACAATATCACTTTACCAATATCTGTTAAAGTTAAGAATATATTATGAATTAAAAATTACCTATGTATATTGCATGTGACTTTATTTTTTTAATTGACTGTATGTATAATTATTAATATTTTACCTATAAATCCATTTATATATTCTCGCCCAAACGGTATATTTTTTGGGTCGATTCGCCCAAACCGACTACGGCCATTTATACATAGATAGACAATAACATATTTCAACGCAGATTTTCCCCGTAAATGTAAAAATACGTGACGTATGCGTTCCAATATGGAGATTGGATTATCTATTTACTAATGTAAATATTTATTATGTACAAAATTATGATACAACCCACATTCAATGTATTTGTATATCATTACATTTATTTTGAATTTTAATGATGTTTTGTACAATATGAATATTTAAGAATTGTACCTATATTAAAAAATAAAATTATAATAATGTCAAAATTATTTTTATGGATAAATTCTCCTATTCACTTCAGTGCAATAGAGTATTTCAATCACATCTCGGTGGGAAAGTACCTCACATAATAATACACAATAGTAGATTGTTATAAAGTGTTTTTCCGTTGGGTTCGTGCGTCATGAAACATCTTTCAAAGCATCGACATCATAATATTATATTCTTGGCGGACATCGAATATAACTTACAAAGAACTTAATCTACCGTATCTGTCAATCACACTGCTGCCAAAAGAAATACGTCCGGTATACCGAACTTTTTTAATATAACATTTAAGAGGGATTTGGTAAAGATATTTTGTTGTCACCGCTTATTTCACACGTGTGACATTGTAAAGTATACCCATTTTGCGTATGTGCTTTAGTACCTGTCGATTTGATGAGCCGATAAAAGGTCTGAATATAGATTCGAATTTGGCATGAAGTATGCTATAAATCGGTCCGACCACTTTTTTAGATATCTTTTTTTATTTTCCATGTAGTGAACTTAAATATTACATTCTTTATTAATATATATTTAAAGAAGTGGCCTGGGTAGTTTTGATATAATTATACTTCATTCCGAGTTTGAATCTGCTTTCAGAATTCAATTCTTCTTACTTTCGTAAATTAAATACAATATGCAGGCGCCTCTTTCCTATTGGACACATTGGGTACGTGCTCAGGGACCCATAGTCGATGAGCCCCCTAATTTATGCCAGATGACCAACTGATAAGTAAATTTATTTCGATAAAAGTCAAATGATATTCGCTAATAGTAATAAATAATAATAATAATAACACAATCGAAGCAGATTGATCATTCGACCGCTCGTTACGCGCACACACAATATAAATTCATGTAATACTAAGGCACATGAATAATCAGACGTGGGATTGACTGATCGGGTTGATAAGAACAAATTAGATTACGAATTCTGTTAAATATTATTTAGTATTAACTAATATAAAAATAAATCACTCGATATAGATTATAGATAACCTCTTAGAGTATCTCTTCGATCAAAAGTAGATATTTAAGCAATAGGAACTTTTAAATGCGAAAAGATCTACTTTTCCTGATTATTTTATAATTAATATGTATTTTACAATACATATTATCTTATTATATAATAAAATAGTGGCCATTTTGCAGTACACCAACCTACCATTCAAATATATACTTATAAAACTGTTAATTTTTGCGTAAACAAAGATTTTTTTGATGAAAACATCGTATAGTTTTTAATTTAAATTGTGATCAATATTTTCTTTTATAAAATTATTTCTGCCATATGCTTTTCTACCTGTGGTAAAATTTTCTGAAAATGTATACATTCGTTTAAGCTTATTTCTAAGACTAGAATTTGAATGAATAATGTTGTAACTTAATTTTACTTCAAATTGTATATACGCTTTCAAAAGTTGGTAATTATGAACTTCAAAAATGTTTATTTTTATGAAATGTAATAAATACAATTCCTATTGTAGACTGAAGACTTAGAGTGTATTGTTGGGAATAGTAGGGAAGCCCTAACAGCATTGTGTTGAGAAATACGTATAATAATATTAATATATAATATATATTAAAATGTACAATTATTAATTTTATTTCAATTTGCATCATACTATATTTAATGTGAAATAAAAATAAATAAAAATAGTATATAATTGAATCAATTTAGACTTTTGCTTAACTACCACCACTCTGTTTACCTATTTTAATAACATAGTACTCTATTCAAGTCGTAGGGACCCCATTATACCACTGCCCATTGGCGCAAATGACATGAAAATTCTGGGAGCTAAAAGTATTTATGTGAATTACCCCTCTTCCCAAAAGACATTAACCTTAAGCAATTTTCAAAAATCTGAGGGGTTTCGAGTGATTTTAGAGAAGCTTATTCCTTCGAACCCTCTCCCCTAATTGCGGAAATGCCACTGCCCTAGGCCTCAAAAAAGTTTAAAATGGCCTGAGCAGTACGATCATATATAGTTTTAACACATAACAAATATGTTGTATGATAATTTATTAATGATTCAGTTTCGATAATGGCCTGATCACGCAATAAAATTAATAAAATCAATTATGAACCGTTCACGATATCACAACGCATTATTACAAAACAAAATATCAAACTTTTATTATTTTTCTAGATTCACCTCAAAATGGTCTGATTATTTTGATCTATCATCTGCTCACTGCTGTTATAATGATTGCGGCTTTAGTTATTCACGACGTTCACGTAACATTTGAATAAAAAATAAAAATAATACCGAAAACAAAAGAAAAAAAGCCGGACATACTTCGCACGATGGGTGTACTTCTCACGACGGGTGGTATTCTCTTGACGGGCGTTTCAAATTTTAAAGAAACGATAAATCATTTCTTCAGTAAAACGATTCTGAACAAAGGAAGTTAAAAATATAAGAAAAAAAAAATGTTCGCAAAATGTCCAAAATTTTTTTTCACATTTTCAAAATTTTCTTGCGCCAAAATCTTTTTTATAGGATTTTCTATCTATGTTTAAATTTTCATAAAATTCTGATCAAAAAATGATGGTTTTCGAGTCGTT
>JAIPRM010001507.1:0-32403 GCA_025469315.1 Stegophylla sp. TES_Ste_2020
TTTTTGATCAGAATTTTATGAAAATTTAAACATAGATAGAAAATCCTATGAAAAAGATTTTGGCGCAAGAAAATTTTGAAAATGTGAAAAAAAATTTTGGACATTTTTTGACAATTTTTTTTTTTTTTTATTAACTTCCTTCGTTCAGAATCGTTTTACTGAAGAAATGATTTATCGTTTCTTTAAAATTTAATACGCCCGTCAAGAGAATACAACCCGTCGTGCGAAGTATGTCCGGCTTTTTATAATTTAAAGTGTTATTTTTATAACCAATATAAATCTTCTCTGCACTCTTTCCATGAAATTTTTCAACTAGCTGTCGTACAAACTAACCACACACGAGACAAGAGTTTATCAACAAAGTGACCTAGAATTGTGCAATATATATATATATATATATGTGTGTGTGTGTGTGTGTGTGTGTGTGTGTGTGTAATAATAACGTGTACATTTATAATACATTGTAATGCGCACATGACATCGGATCGAAACGTACGAATAATAAAATTACAAACCGATGCATACGTATACGTATATGTTTTCACACATTGGATTTAAAAAATTTAAACACCAGATGTTTATTAATGGATAAAATATATCGTTATCCGATCCGAGCGCTTTGTCGGCGGCGGTCGGCAATAAAGGAGCCGCGAGCTCGGTTCGGAAGTTCGTCTATATGTCTATATGTTCTGGATACCCCCTGGTGGGGGATGAAGGGACGGGTGAAAAAAATAAATCGAGATGCCCGAATGAAACGGCGCACATTTATCGGCGTTTGTGAAAAGGGGAAAATCGAGACAAGCGCTCGACTTTTTTTCTTAATTTTTTAATGGAATATATTTATACGCGCGCGTCTGTCATAATAAATGTACTCGCACAATCGAGCGGCTTTTTTCCGACTTCAATCGACCCACTCGCGCGTTTTGTTTATTCTCCAACGATCGCTCGCACGTAGTACGTATGGTAGTACGTATGTGTAATTATTACCCGTCAATCGTTTCAGTCGTACATGCTCTGTTGATTACATTACCCTAAATTAAAATTAACAAAAAATTAGTATACCCTTGATCAAAAATTATTTTACTATTATTATTATTATTATTATTATTTAATACTCATCGCGGTACCACACTTTTCTCGTGCCACGAAGTCAAAATCAATAAGTAATTGTACAAAATACAAAGTATACATATTAAAACATCAAGATACCTGATTAAAATCCGAAAACAAAATTTGACGCGAAGTAGTTTCAAAGAAAAGTGCGTACAAAACTTTCGCTTTATAAAGTTCAAATTATGTTTGAAGTAATGAACATAATACTGTTATGTACCTTAACTAATTTTGTAATAATTTTTTTTTTTTTTTTGTCTTTTAAAATACGTACTCCATTATATAGAAACGTTCTCAGTATTAATAATATTAGTAATATTGTAATTTAATATTACGGATAAATATCAGTGGAACGTTCATTGTTAAAATAAGTAATAATTTATTATTATTTCATCGCTATTGTGTTGTTGTTTTCGTTTATTGCTGTGACGAAACCAACAAGTGAACGAACACATAACAACGGAGGAATGAACCGTAATAATATAGTTGTCGCATTGTGCGCGAGGGCGAGAAGTAAGCTATTTTATTCGCCGGCGACATTTTAGTCGAAATAATAGTATGAAATTAAGATACCTCGAAAGCGATGGCTTCAATTACGTATGAAATATATATATATATATATTATGTTACAGTTAAAGTGTTGAATTCCTACTATTGAAATAACTTGGTAGTTGATGAGTTACCTTCTTCGAATGTTAGTTAAAGTATGAAATTAAACATTAAATATATACTTTAACTAGTTATTCTGTACAATTTTAGTTTGATATACATAAAATACATTAAAATTTAAAACATATTATTATATTTTATTAAGATTCATATTTTTTATAATTATTTGTTTGTACACATGCGAGGCTATTGTGGAATTTAGAGTTGCACAGTACTTATTTTTTTTTGCAAAGACACCGTTTCGTATCACATTTTTACTCTACTGACTGTGCATTTGCAGCAGCAAATTCATTGTGAACTATATTAATAATTAAAATATTAGTGTTGAGACAACTACTGTAAAACTATGACTAAACTTTAAACCTTACGAATTTTATTAACAATCATAGTAATAATAATACATGTACAACGAAAATCTAACACAATAAAATAATATGTTCATGAACATTGGGGTCACTAACAATAAATCTAATTTATTACTATGCTGGACAGTAAAATACGAATTGTGTATATTATGATATTTTGTGCAATTTGACACATTTAACGAAGTGATGCCAAGGAATATCGTATAAAATAACTAGATAAAGCATAAATTATAATATGCACTATCTACACGTTTTAGTTATTTTATAAAATAACTGATTCATCACTTTAACTGTAACATATTATGTATTATATTATGGCCAAAACGGCATTGATTGCAAACGGATGACCCAGAAACCTCCGAACTTCACGATGTCGATGAAATTTCATCGGGTCAGGGATGAATTTCATTTGAATATACACGCAAATATAATACATATATATGTACGCTATCGTTCGGTTCGCTTTTGATCACTTGTATCGTATACGTGCATGTATTCGTACACATACCTGTAAAACATATATACATTTACATATTATATTATAATATGAGATAGAGAATTCGATACGAATCGAAAATTGTATCGTGTAACCCGACGTCCAAAATATATAATATTCACGTCGTATTATTTTCCAGACACGCGCATAACTACTACGTAGCAACTATACGTCGGGTAGATGTAAACAGGGTGGTTTCTGTATAGTGTGTGTGTGTGTAGGGGTGTCCTTCGAACTCTGGCGCGGATCTATGCAATCTTTTAAGTGAGCTGTCGAAAAACTGATAATTTCAGTAATTCAGTATTTCTTGCAGCGCGCATCTTTCGAATTCAATATTATTTTTTTGGAAATCGATTACGAATCACATAACGTGGCGGATACAGTGGAGAAAACCAAAAAATAAAATTACCCTTCTCCTCCAAATTGCCAACGATAAAAGCGATTTCCCAGTTATACAACTACTCGAACACCAGAGCCCATAATAGGCCCCGATTCAACAAACAACAATGACATTTGTAAACTCTTAAAATGAACAAAACTGTACGACTTAGTTTAATATTATTCTCAGTAACAAATGCATGTCCTTCTTACTTTTTATTTTATACATTGCATATACAGCTGAAAAGTAATTGTACATCTTCCTACAGGAAATTAATTTTAAATTTTAAAAGACATTAATCTTCGTTGTTTGTCCCTTCAACAAATTAAATTGAAAAAAAAAATGTATATTATTGATATTTTATTTATAGGTGTGATATTGAAATAATTAAAATTTAATAGTTCAAGTAGTTCAAAACTAATTGTTTCAATTATAATAAATAACTAAATAAACGTGCCTATTCCTGTAAATAGTATTAAAGGCAGTCGGCAAGTATTATATTAAACCCTAATGTTTATTAACTGACTTGTCGTTATAATTAATATCAGCTTTTAAACATAACGCATTATTTTCTTTTATTTATAATCATTTTGATTTTTTACAAAATACTTCTTATAAACAACGTTAAAATGGTGGGAGCACCTTTGACTCGTAAAACATTTTTATACCTTCGAAGTTGACTTTTTTATGATGATGTAAAATGTTAATTATGTGTTCACATTTTTAACAGTGTACTTATAATTTCACACAATTTTTTGTGGTTTCATTAAATTTTTTTTATTAATTTACATTTGTCATGACGTCAACTATAATTTTTCTACAATTTATCGTTAATTTTCAAACTATAAAGAGTCCTCAAGAATTAAAGTGAGCGAGGAAGTACAGGACTATCTGAATGGAATTCAGTCACAGAAATATGAGTATTTATGTATGTAAAAAGTTTTATTTAACCGCACGTGGTGAAAAGGGTTAAAAATTAATTTGTTTTCAAATATTATCATAATAATGTGTACTTTCATTTTCCCGTATTCAACGAATAAAAGTCGAGCCAGACTTAAGGTTACCGTTCAAAATGTTTTTTATTTAAAAAAAAAAAGCTATTCAAATGAGCTAGTCTCACAAATGGTGGTGGTTCCTGTTCGAGGAAGTCGTATATTATACTTGAGTAGGTACGAGCAGATATAAAAAATGGTTAGAAATTATTTGTACTTCAACGTGCTCCGGTATTATGCAGACATACCTAATCAATTACAATCCCGATAAAATGCAGGGACATTCGTGCTGCAAAGTATTTCGTGTTACCCTCAAATAATCACACTGTAGGTATTGAATATTTATTTATAGCGCGCGTGCGCGTATGTACATATGTAAATGCACGTGTGTGTTTGTATGGGTTGTGCAAATTATTTGCATAAGAATTAATGCGTAGGTACAGAATCGCGCGTAGATACACACCCACGCGGATACACACCGGTATCGATTGAGCGTAGGTATTCGTTTTGACACACATAATATGTATTATGTATAGCATAAACCGTTATTCCGGATAAATTCAACAAAACCGATAATTCGCATTCCTGTGAAAACGTTATTGCAATATTTCGCAGTAGGTACTTTATAGATCTTTGCTCCGTTTAAGTGTGAATTACAAAACGAGTGAATTTTGATTAATTCACACTACTATGCGCATGTGTGCAAGAGATCTACAAGAGATACGCCGGAAATTGGCCTGAAAAATAAAATTAAAGACGCCAAAAATGTGTTTTTGATGTTTATGATCATGATTTCGAAACTGCTTTAGAAGTGGTAATTTCAAACGCATTTAAAATGAAATTTATGCACGTAACTGTGTTATCGACGCGATTGTCTTGGGTTTATTTTGAAAAGCTCCCCCGACGTTCTGAAAATGGGGGAAAAAAATCAATAGTTGACTTATTGTCGATGTCGAGACAAAACAAACAAACGAATATAAAAAAAAAACTCATTTGTGACCCATCGCTTCCTAGCTGCAGATATCTACATTTTCTCGTGCTATATATTTCACCTTGGGCCTTCGCCTTCGCACACCCTAAAACCATAAACAACACTCAGCTCAAATCAATATTAGATTTTCATATTTTTGTTACTATTACCAAAACTCCACTACAACACATATTTTCTAAAAGTTATGACTTCTAAAAATAAATAAAAAACAATAATAATAGATATAATTTTTATTTGAGATATTAAAGTATTTAATTGCTACATGATTGACTTAAGGATTATTATGAATTCTACTCATAATAATTCATTAGTATCGGTGGCGGTAGTTAGAAATGTTAGAAGTGGTGGAACAGGATACTAAACATTAAAAAAAAAAGTATGAATACATTTTCGTATAGAAATACTTGTTCATACGTTTCATAGAGTAACTTTTTTGATTGGAAACCACACCCGTTGGTATTTTAGAAGGTGATTTCTCAAAATTCTCAATAATTTTTCAAAAACGAGAAAAATTTAGTAAAAACTACAAAATATGCCGTAAATAAGATTTCATAAAATCGCTTTTATTGCTTTCACTACTCCGAATTTATTAAGACTAGAATCTTGAAACATTCAACCATTATCAATAATAGTTAAATACAAGACGGAAGAATATTTAAAAAATAAATTTGATCACTTTTAGGTTAAGTAAAGAATTTTATATTTACCTTGTGTTTTGTAAAGTAATATCTAATAGAATTTTGATTTCTAAATATTATTAATTGAAACTTTAAGACAATCTTACTCATCAATATTTTTTCTAATTAACCTGAAAAAAAATTTATCATTTCTTTAAAATTCTACACACTTACCGAGAATATATGACTCGAGGATTGAAAAATATCCGTGGGGCGAAATATGTTCCGCTTTCTTGTCTATTCTTTTTTAGGTTAGATTAGTTAGGTTTGTCTTGAATAAACTGAAGCTTTATTCAAAATCGTTTTATTGAAGATATGATTTACTGTTTTTTTTTTTTTTAAATTTATCACATTCACTAAGTCCTACCCGAGAAGCGATGAATACCCATGGTACGAAATATGTTCGGTTTTTAAACCCATACATTTATTAAACCTGTGATTATTCTTGTTTTATACAATTACAGATATTTCAAACCATAATCAAACAACTTTATGAATGTTCTAAAATATTAATTTCATAAAATCGTATTTAGCGTACTTTTTATTTCGTAACGCGCAAAACGTGTCGTTCTTTACAAAATTTTAGTCCTTGCCTCCTCGGGTATAGTCTCCAGGGTACATTATTATGTTCGCAATGATTAATGAATAAGTTTGTTTCATACGTTTAATTACATTTCAACGCATCTGATATGCAAATATTTTGTACTTACACACGTAATACGGTTCACCAAACGATTCGAAAAATTATTTTTAAACTCTACAGCATAAATTTACACTGGTATATATAAGTTTAATGCACTTTCATTTGGAATTTCTCTGTATATATTTTTTTTTTTTTGATTTACTTGTGTGTTCTGGTGTGTTGCATCATTATGTCACACCATTTATATCTTATATAATTTATATTTATAATCTGATACTTAGCTGGTATTTGAACATGCTATTATAGTTTGAACATACTTACTTACTGTGTTTGAAAAATTTGATATGAGTTGATATTTTTGGAGTAGATACATTAAGTAGTTGAATCGAACAGGTTTAACTTAGCACTGCGAATAACTTCAAAATACACTCAGAATTATTCATCAGTACAGTAGTCGTACTGTGTATCTATTGAAAAATTATGAATGCGACAATATTATTGATTGAATGCGTACAAGGTTAAGGACATTCATTCATAACAGTATGAAACGAAATGAACTATTAAATTTCGTACTTTACGAAAACGTAACATTCGATTTTTTTAAAAAAAATAAATAGTATGTCAGTACAGGGTTATGCAGAAAATAATTTTTTTGAAATTGCAATTTTTCTCAGAGTCTATTGAAAAAAATAATAAAAAATTGAACATGAAATACGAAGACTATCTTTTTTGATTCAAACATTTATATTAATATTATTAATTAATTTGAAATACATTCGTCTTTGCAAAAATATATTAGTTAATAAATGTAATTTATATCTAATTTTTGCTTGAGAAAATCGGATAGAAATGTTCTGAATTTCTTTTTAAAAAGAATCGGGGAAGTCAATTATATGTCATACGTATAGTAAATTATGACCTTAGGATCTCGTGTGTAAGTCACTAACACTTGGAAAGATTTTAAAACAGTGTTTCCCAATCAGGGGGGCGCGCCCCCCTAGGGAGGCGTGAACAAATTGCTGGGAAGGCGCAAACAGTCATCACAAAGTAAAATTTTTAATTAGTGTAGAGAAAAATTAAAAATTAATAACGACCGTTATTGGGTATCGATAACAGATAAAGATTGCAATCAGTGTTTAGTCGCTAAACTCAACTCATTATTATTATTTTATACTAATTAATTTCTACAATTATACATATTCATTGATTAATCCGTTATATTATTTACTGTTATTCATATATTATAATTATTATCATCAATAGAAAAGTAATCGTTCCCCGAATATTGTGTAGTTTATTTATAAAGTATACAACAAAAGGCGATTATTTTTTTCTATTTATAGGAGAGGGGAGGCGCAAGATTTTTGAAAATCTACAAAAGGGGGCGTAGAATAGAAAAGGTTGGGAACCACTGTTTTAAAACATCGTTTACTGCGTGAAGTGAACACTCTGCCGTTAAGATTTAATATTATCACGACTGTGGTCTGCAAAATATTACCACGATTGTCATATTAAGTAATAATTTGTCGCGGATCACTTGTTGTGAGTACGTGAATACGCGAAGTGCGCTTAAGCATAGTATTTTGATTGGGACGTCGCGTCGACGATAATAATATTCAAAGAACCGCCGACGGAAATGAAACGCATCATTCAATATTATTCACACTTTAAAAGAGCATAGACAGTTATTATCACCTACAACTAATCCATACGACACTATGATAATTGTCGTTATTTATTACACACGAGGCGTCAATGCAGTCATGTGAGAGAAGCGAAAATACTCGTGAGTGCGAGGAAAACAGTTTTTTTTTTCAATTTTCGCACGTCAATTAGCTGTTTTTTACCAACGCTCGTGAAAATAAAACCAATCGTTGTAAAGTAGTAAAGTTTATATTAGTGAAGAACATTTAATGTCGCAATATAAAAATTCAAAATTACGTGTGATAAAAAATAATTTAAATAACTAACGAAATTTTGAAATTTTTATCATTTTCAAATAGCAAAAGAATCACCAAAGTGGATTATATATTGTTCCTGAAATGATTTATTTCACTTATCAAAGAAAGTTAGTTTAACTATTCAAAACGTTTTGATCTCTAGCATTCAAATGTTTGTCATTTTTTCTCAGTGCGTTATAGAGGCTATGAAAAATAAAAAATCGTAATCCAAATTAAAATCAAAGTTTGAAGGCAAGTCTAAAATTAATATCTTATGTAACTAAAGTTCACATTATTTCGATCATAATTTAAGACCGCAGAGAAAATATAATTGTTTGACAATATTATGATGTACCTAATGAATATGGCCCGAGACTAGGTGCAAAACAATATTATTATCATTTTTATTTTTTTTTTTTTCGTTTAGTATAACACTCTTTTGTACATGACTCTAATTCGTTGAACGTTATAAATATATTTTGTGATATTGCATTTATTTGAGATTTTTTGTACCATATGGTCATTTTTAACATCGATTATTAATCAATATTTAAATGTTTAATGTTAAAAAAATTATTCAATAGTAATATAATAATTGTTTCACTGTAGTGCAATAAAGTACATACTGGACCGCCAGTCATTAAACAATATTCAAGACCGCAACCGCACATACCACGAAATACCTTAAATATTGCCTCTGATGCGACATAATATTATTATACATATTATATACATGCTAATCTGATGTCCGATTTTTCATTGGCGCATTGACGAGCCGAATATTTGAGGGCGTTTGGTATTCGTCGCTCCGCAATACGTGTTAAACATACCGCGCGTGAGACTCGTGGTGAAAACTAGACACACGAGTGTACACTGTTTTGTATAAGAATACTTAGGTACATTTTGACAGACGAGGACCGCGAGTTTTGAAAATAATTATTATCGTACGAAGCGCTGCAATGGTGTGCATTTGGCCAATTCGCTGAACAACGAGATATTTTGAGGTGAACAGTGTTTTTTTTTTTTTTTTTATGTGTACACATGTGTTCTCGTTACGAATATGCCAGTTTTCAGTTTTATTATTTTTATGTTTTAAACAATTTTATCATTATAATATTATATTATTCACACTATTTATAACCATTTATATAGAGTTGCAGGTGTACAATATTTTTCTGATTCAAAGAGGGAAAAATATTTTATAAAATATAAAAGTTCGGTTTGAGGATTTAGTTTTATTTATTATTCACTGAGCAAATTTATTCAAGACCTTGGGAGTAGGGAAGAAATCGTTGGAGAAACGTAGATTTTAAAAAGGTTGTCAGGAATAAAATACTTCTACTTAAAGATTAAAATGTAAATTATACGGTTTTAGTTAAACGGATATTATTCTTCCTGAGTTTAGGTAGCGAATAGAATAGCGGTTGCAAAATCGATTAATTATTATGCTAATATGACTGCGTTTAAAATGCGAATTCGCCCCGTTGACCTCAGCGGTCATGTGTATCTATCGTTCTTCGGATAAAATACTCGTGGTGGATTTGTTAAATTTTTAAAAAAGAAATAACAAATCATTTCTCGAATAAGAAATGATTCTTGAACAGTTCATTGAGACTTTTTTTTAGACTTAATTAGAATCGTTTTAATGAAGAATTATTTGTGATCAATCAGAGATGTGCCGTTTTGGTTTGTATTTAGAAATAAAAAACAATTTTTAGTTATACAATACATTTTTTTAAATTTATTAATCATTAATATAATTTAAAGTACGATTAAAACAATGTAAATATTATAAAATTCATATTCTTTCATTATAGCAGAATATTATGATAATGTTTATTTTAGTTTAACTTTTTTGCGTTCTTTACCCTCTTGCCCTCTCCCTACTCCCGGCTCTACAATCGATATTTTTTCAATTGTAGGAAAGTGAGCAGGTATAAAAAAAAAATCGTAATTTTCCATCCTAATACTTTCTTTTTTTTTTTTTTGCAAGGTATTGGGCGAAAAAAAAATTTTAACTGAAACTCCGAGAGTGCCGAGCACCATCAAACTACTCCCACCATTACATATAAAATGTAATGTACCTACTCTATATTATACCGTTATTATGTCATCGAGTAGGTGTTCAATTAAAGGGACAAAATTACATTTTATACATTTTACAAATGGGTAAAAATAAAATAATTTTACTTGCTCTCCTTTTTCGATCATATTATAATATTAGATTATTTTTATCAAAGAATAATTTTGAAGTTGATTGATTTTTCACAACGATAAAAATGTTTTAATTTTGAAAAAGATGTTACTTCGTTTGCTTCCCTCTTAGCTAAATAACATTGCAGAGCTTTTTCTTATTCCTTTAAAAATTCAAAAATCGTTTTCTTTCTCGATTAGCAATTCTAAATTATAGTGAAGAGAGATGTTTTTTTAAACGGAACCCCATTTGAAATGATATAAATTATTTATTTTAATCAAAATATACGTAATACGTATGGGGGAATTTTCCCTAACGGGGTCGTCATAAGGTAAACGATTTTAGGAACATGATTATTAAAATATATAAAATTGCAGGTTTTCCTTTCCCCCTTCAAACCCACTGTATGGTGCCTCTTTTCAAGGGCGCCAATCAAAAAATGCAAAGGGGTTCATGTCAATCTCATGGTTCATCTATTAAATGTATGGATTGTCTTCGATAATAATATGAATGTGAGTGTACAGAGTGTACACATATTATTCTATATTAATTATAATTTATTAAAAACTAGATTATACAATATTATTAAATGAATATTTAACAATTTAACTCTAAATAAGGTGTTATTATTATTACATCTAATCTATTAAAACGTGAATCAAGTAAGAATTTCCTAGTAAAAAAAAAAATCATCAATTTCGTTAATATGTATTATTTATGACAATATTTATAAATTATTATACACATGCACTGTAGAGAGATCATTTAGATCGCTCTAAGATTTGTGAATGGCGGACAAAAAGTGCAGTGACACGAAATAAATTGGGTGGACTATATATGTATACGCCAAGTGAACACTGAGAAAAAGTCAACTGTGGCAACAAAGTGATTGATAAATTTGATACTTTGAAACGCAATTTATCCTTTTTACTTTAAAATCATGTCAATATTAGTTTTGTTAAAAGTCGTTTTCTATGTGGACAATCCGTTGTATTTTTAATTTTTACATTATTATTATTTTTTTGTTCCAATGTTCAAAGTAGTTAATACTTATCACCCTTTGCCCCAGATTTTGATAGATGGATGACCTCTCGCCTCTCTGTGATCGAACGCTTGTGAGACGATAGTTTTTTTTTCAAAGGCCACACCCGCGTCACACTGCAGACACCGTCCATCTTTTCCGCCAACGTGCAAACGTTGACGTGCCCGGCGGGACGACAGCAAATGTCGGCGCCCGACGAAAATATGTCATCGATGTACGTCTATCCAGGAATGGATATAAGGCACACCACAGATCTATGTAGTCGCACGAGGCAATATTTTTATTTTGTTTTTGAGAGCTATAATACTTTATTTTATATTCTGAGTGGAGCGAGGAAACTATCTATAATGCTTTTACAGTGATGATTATTTATTTTATTTTGCATTTTAGGGAAACGCATTTTCGTATGGAAATACTAGCACTAAAAATGTATAATAACCACTTTTTAGAACGGAAATCAACTCCCGGTGGTACTATAAAGAGATCGTTTCTCAAAATTCTTAATATTTTTTCCAAAAACAATGTAAAACCTACCTGAAAAATTGAGAAAACTGTAAAATTTGCCACAAATACAAAAATTTTTTGAAATTTATTTTAACTATAACGCCTATAACTCCAAAGGTCTAGAAACTGATAATTTTCACCCGGTATCAACTAAAGTATACTAAAGATGAAAAAATTTTTTCAAAAGAATTTAAACGGTTTTGGAAAATTAATTATTTGGGTTTGTTTTCATATATATATTTTGGAAAGTAATATTAATTTTTCCTTGGAAATTATTGTCGATGGCGAAAACGAATGTGTCTGTAATTGTAGGTTATCTCATTACTCAATATTTTTATGCAAGGACCACTTTTTCAACATGTGTTTTTTTTTTCAGGATAGTGGTGGTAAATTTCATTCGGTTTCGATAAAAAAAAAAAAAACCGGACATACTTCGCACGATGGGTGAGATTCTCTTGACGGATATATTTAATTTTAAAGAAACGATAAATCATTTCTTCAATAAAACGATTCTGATTGAGGGATGTTAATAATATAAAAATAAATGAGAAAAAAAAATGTTAGAAAAATGTCCAAAATTTTTTTTTCACATTTTCAAAATTTTCTTACGCCAAAATCTTTCTTATATGATTTTCTATCTATGTTTAAATTTTCATAAAATTCAGATTAAAAAATGATGGTATCCGAGTCGTTTTTGTCAAATTTTGGGTAGTTTTTTCGAAAAATGACCTCTCTAAAGTACAAGCTAGAGGCAAATCCGGTTTCAAAAAGTTATTGATCGAAACTTTTGGACAAGTGTTTCTATTCGAAAAGTTGTACCCAGAAAAAAAGTAAATAAATAAAAAAATAAACATCATTGTAAAAACACTAGCTTCTTCACTTCGTTCAGAATCTAAAATACACATGAAGTACTACCAATATAATATTATAATAAATGAAGTAATGTTAATAATAATAATTCGTAAAACACACGAGCAGTGAAACGATGGAAAAATCGGAACGACAGTTTAATAACATTGATGTTTTACAATAATTATTATTAACATATTTTCCTCCTCCTTTCCGCGAAAAAAGTGCTTGTATAATACTGATGCTGTCCTTGCCCCCCGCGCGCACAGTTTCCGTTTTTATATTTTATAAAGGTAATTTTTTTTTTTTTTTATATACGCTCGATTGGCCTTTCGGAGAGAGTGCCTCGCGTTCGGGGAAAAATCGACGGCGACGTAAAATAAAAAAATAAAACACACGAGCACGAAAATGTTTTTACTGCCGTCGTTGTGACGATCGACTGCGAGGGTTCGACGTTTGCGAATAAAATTTAAATAATAACGACGCGCGCACACGCGTATCACAACAATATTATTATTGTTATTGGGGCGAATATGTATCGCGTTGTGTAAAAAAGAAGACCGCTACGGAGGGGGGGTAGGATGAGCGGAGGAGGAGAAGGAGGAAACGGTGAGAAAACGGTGTTCGACAAACAGGACGAGGTGTTTTTTTCCGGAGAAAGGTAGTCGGCGAGACGGAGGACTGGGGGAGGGGCGAGTTTAACGCGAAAAAACCACTGTTGTTAGCACAATAAAATATTCGTATTTTTACACGATACGGGTACAAAGTTTTTTTTTTATTACGATACGCGTCGTCGTGACGCTTTAGACACGATATAATAATATTGTATCATAACATTATTTTCGTGAGTATCCTGTGTACGCGAGGGATGCGCGTCGAAGGACAAAAAAAAAAAAAAAGAAAAACGAGTCTCGAAAAGAAAGTTCAATGATATTATCGTCGTCCATGTCCTACGTATACACATGAAAATTTATTTTTATAACGTTTCTTCCGGAGGCGTTTCGTCGTATTTCGGGTTTTTTTTTTTTTTTTTCATTTTCTTTTTCTATTTTTTTTTTTTTAATAGAATCGAAGAGCGTTCGAAATCAGTACGAATTCTTTGACTCCGGGCCATGTTTACACGAAGGGATTTTCTGTTTACGTTTCGGATGCGTTTTATTGTCTGGAGGTTTGATGTACGGGCGCGCACGTTCTCTCTCTCTCTCTCTCTCTCACACACACTTTGTTTCTAAGTCTATTTCTTATTTTCTCACTCTCTCTCCCATACACACATACATGTGCACACCGCCGACGACGCGGGTGTTGTAAACTATTAAACACCGAGACTCGCGCGCACCGGACTCGACGTTAACACATGTTCGGCCGAATCGGCGTTTCTGACGAGAAGAAAAATATATGTATATGTATAAATAAAAAAATAAAACGACTTCTCGTGTATTCCCTAAGTCCGCATGTCATACGATAGTATATATATTATGATGTATACGTCGTCATATAATATAATAATATATTAACGCGCGCGAGTTGGAGTACCGCTCGTGGGTGCGGGTGGTCCATGAGGGGATCCGAGAATTCGAACACCACGCGTTTACCGTCTCGCAGATTCAAACCTTTTTTTTAAATTTATTTTCCTCGCCCCCCACCCCCCCCCCCGGGCACTCCTTAAGGAAAAAACCGCGTGCAGGATCATTCGTGCGAGCGCCAGCCTTCCAACACACGCTGTACATATAGAGTCTAGTCTATACGTCATCTCGTCGTCGTCGTCGTAGAATGAGTTTTAAGATCTTGGAGAGAACGATTTAATTTTTTAGATTCTGAACGAAGTGAAGAAGCTAGTGTTTTTGCAATGATGTTTATTTTTTTTTACTTTTCGTATGGAAATACTTGTCCAAAAGTTTCGATCAGTAACTTTTTGAAACCGGATTCGCCTCTAGATTGTACTTTAAAAAGGTCATTTTTTGAATTTCTCAATTCTTCAATTTTTTTTTTTTTTTTTTGGGGAAAAATTTATGGAAACTTTTGGGAAACTACCCAAAATTTGACAAAAACGACTCGGAAACCATCATTTTTTGATCCGAACTATATGAAAATTTAAACATAAATAGAAAATAATAGAAGAAAGATTTTGGCGCAAGAAAATTTTGGAAATGTGTAAAAAAAAAATTTTGGACATTATTCCAACATTTTTTTTTAATATTATTTAACTTTCCTCGTTCAGAATCGTTTTATTGAAGAAATGATTTATCGTTTCTTTAATATTTAATACGCCCGTCAAGAGAATACCACCCGTCGTGCGAGAACACTCATCGAGCGGAGTATGTCCTGCTTTTTCTTTTTCTAATTTAACTTACGGTCATGTAAAATTGATTTAAGTTAGCGAACGGTTTCGATTCCAGAACACAAATTATTATTCTTTGTACTCAAAAACAACGGCTTGACTCAAAGCCGTTGTTTCAATTCACCTCTTAAAGCAATTTTCGGTCGACACGTCTCACTTATAACACACTCCTCATACGAAACACCGGGTTACCATGTTTTACATTTATGTGGCTGAAAAGAAATACCTGAATTCCGTTACGGTCGATTCTCCACCCCCAACGAAAAAGGCAATAACTGAATTTTTAAAAAACTTTAGAAGTCGGTTCAAGTTTCAAACATGAATTTTTATTCTATTTTTTATATTGTATGTAATAGTTACCTCTTAATTATTTTCATTGTAAGAATTGTATAAAAATTAATTATTGCATATTAATTGGGTAAAAACTTTCTATTTAATTATTAATAAATATAATTAATAATGCCTTTTTTATCGTATTAGTAACTTTTGGCGATTACACAAAAATAATTGTTTCCAACCTCATTCGTCATTGAAAATTCCCTCCGTTTTCCTGGGAATATAGAAAAAACTATGTTCTATCAGAAAATGTAACAATCAGCAAAATTTTAAAAGTGTAGTTACTGCCTTTTTTGTTGGGCGGGGGGGGGGGTGACGAATTATATCGTAAGAAATCAATTTATTTCTTGTATTTCCCGCAACCCCGAAATACGACTTCAGAGTATATTGACAATATTTGTATTTCTTTATCCAGTTGACATATATATTATATTATACCAAACACGGTACAAAAAATCTGTATGTGCTATGTGTAGAAGTGTTGGAGTTTATGTTTGTATAGATCAAATAAAATAAAAAAACTAATGACAAAAAAACACTAAACAGTCTCAAAACGCTGCATAATTGGATTGTGGAAAATAAATAAATGTTGTAAGATGCAAAATTACACCAAATAATTTTTTATACGTAATGTTTTATATTTATTTTTTTTTCCAAGATAGTTTAAATATTTCATTTTTTTTTTACCATATATACATTTTACAAGATGATACACCACAATATGATGCATAAACATTTCATGAATTTTACACATAAATAGTGAATTTTTTTAGATAAGAGATGTTACACATTATTGTACATTAGACATCAAAATATAATATAATAATTATAAATAGATTGTTTTCAGCCTTTTTTTTTTATTCAATAACGTCGAACTTTCACGTTTTCTCGTCATAATCGAATCGTTTATACCTCTAACGTATACTTACATGCAAATATGACGATTGGATCCATCGTACGTATTTACATTATTTACACACTGTACATTCACGAAGAAGAAGCACTAGACTTAAAACTTAAATGTAGCGATTTTTTTTTTTTGATTTTTTGTGCTGGTAGGTACTTCCCGAGGGGTTAAATTCATTTTTCTTATCGGCTATGATTTATTATAGCACCTTTTTTTTTTTTCACGTCGGCAGTTTATTTTGTTTGAATTTATATTAATTGTAAAAACAAAAAGTTTAACTAAACGTTGAACTTTCTTTTTTATTTTTGCGTTTAAATAATTGTTACTTTGAAAGTTTTTTGAGAAAGAAAAAAACCCGCCCAAGTTGAATGGTTTTTATTCTTTCGTTGCCCCATACAACGTTAATAATTATTCTATTTTCTTAATAATTTCTATAGCTGGTGTATTTTCGGGTAATACAATTTAAAACAGCGCGTACCCTGTACGATAATATTCGCCGAAATCATTTTATCAAGTAAAGTCGGGTAATTAAAAAAAAAAAAAGTTTATATATAATTTTCTTAATCTACCCGTTTGTACGCGCGGTGTGTTTTTAAGTGAAATGGTATATTTGTAGTTTTCGTCACACGTTTAATATAAAAATGGGTGTCATTTTTTTCCGAGCAAACCAGGGATTATTGTAAGGATTTCTTCATAGTGTCCAAAAGCTAAATAAATATTGATTGAGGTCATAATATCTCTCTCTCTCTCTCTCTCTCTCTGTGGTTTTGATGACCTTTATTTTTAAAATCATTAAAATTCGGTTCCTACTGCCCCGTTAGAATTAACTCTGAAATAAATATTGGGTGGTTCAATTTGAATTTTAACGTCAGTTTTTGAATTAAATCATCTAATTAATAATATATTAACATATTCGAAATTATCTTTACCTCGATTTATTCAAAACTGCCGTAGGAAACGAATAAATTTCATTTGACCAATTGCAAAATTAACGTATTTTCAAATTCAGTACTGAATTTTGGAAGAAAAAGAAATCGAACGATCGGTTTAAAGTAGTAGGGCAACGTGACAAATTACGAGACGTGGTAACATTTGGCAAAACACTAGTGCTCCATTATTGTATTGCATTTTGAGGTAGGCAAAAACGACGCGTGTCGGTTCGCCATAATTCCCCAAAGAATTCTCGGATCGCCCGGATATGGTCCCGCGGTTGCATTTTTCCGATTGAATACAACACTACTACAGACAACATTTTCGATTAAAAAAACCAAAGGGCATAAAAAGGTAAAAATTATTTTGTCTCACGTTGTATCCGAAAAAGCCCACAGATTATCATTATTGTGTTATTTATTATTATGTTAAAAGCGTACACACGTTCGAGATTCGAATGTGGAGAAATAGTTTATTATTATTTATTTTTCTTCGCGTTCTAGTTCGAGAAATATGTTTCCCCTCCCCCTTTTTTTTCTCTCAACAACAGTTCGAGAAACGCGAAAGTTCGACGTGCACATCAGCCCGTACAAAGTTCAACAAAACTTTGGACAGTCGTAGTAATGATGGAGACCTCCTATGTGTTGCGACAATCCGCCGCCGCCGCCGCCGACGTTCATGACATTGTCCATGACGGGCTGTTGTATTTGTCCGGCCGCGGCCGCCGCCACAGCCACCGATCTCCTCATGGCCGTGTTATAACCTGAAACGAAAACCGAACACGTATTAAAAAAAAATAATAATAATAATACAATTCGGGCATACTTCCCATCTCGGGTGTGAAACTCTTGGTGGGTGTATTAAAATTTAAAGAAACGATAAATCATTTCTTCAATAAGATGATTCTGAACGAAAGAAGTTAATAATATTATAAAGAACAATAATAGTCGTAATTTTCAACACACTCATCAAAAGTACCTGACCCGAAGAGCGAAGAATATCCGTGGTGCGAAGTATGTCCGGCTTTCTTGTCTATACTTTACTTTGCTTCACTTTACTTTACATATTTTAAATCTAATACATATATAAAGGAAAAAAAATAAATAAATGAGAAAAAAATGTCCAAAATTTTTTTTTCACATTTTCAAAATTTTCTTGCGCCAAAATCTTTCTTATATTATTTTCTATCTATGTTTAAACTTTCATAAAGTTCGGATCAAAAAATTATATTTTCCGAGTCGTTTTAGTCAAATTTTGGGTAGATTTTTTCGAAAAAAAAAAATTGAAGAATTGAGAAGTTCAAAAATTGATCTTTCTAAGGTCTCTAGAGGCGAATTCGGTTTCAAAAAGTTGCTGGATCGAAACTTTTGGACAAGTAGATCTATACACAGAAAAAAATAAAAAATAAACATCATTGTAAAAACACTAGCTTCTTCACTTCGTTCAGAATCTAAAAAAAAAACCCCGTAGATGTATAAAATAAATTATTATCGAACACATAACAGAGAAACGCGCGGTTGTCAGACGACTCGGTAGACGGCTAAAAATATAAAATATAATATACGCGCGTATATAATAGCTCTCTGGCGTCTGTGTGGCACGGAGATAGTAGTTGAGCGCATATATTTTTCACACCCACTTGTACCTTTTTGACTTTTAGCCAACGTGTGGCGAAATCGACGACGGTGTCTACTATAAAAAAAAAAAAAAAAAAAAAAAAAGGCAAAAATATGTCATCGTATTTCACGTGAAACAAGTGGTTTAGTCGGTCTGTTCCCGCCCCCCCCCACCCCCCGACAAGGCCACGTGCGTTTCGGAGGACCTACGCGATCGGTGACAAAAACCTCTTGACCTCGCATACGAAAATAATTAAATATTATCCATACAAGTGTATAATATTATTATAAATGCGTGTACATTGCACAACACTCTTATAATCGTCATCTTACACCCGGTATCATTATAATAATAATATGTTATATGTACTCTCGCTCTCGACGAACCACAAAGCGCGACCAATATATTATTATTATTATTATTATTATTATACGATGACTTAACACAGAACACACATTTTAGAAACGCTATATTATGACGTTCGCCCGAGGGGGTGGGGTGACCCACGAGCAATTATTACACACGCGTGTCTTCGACGTGTGATATACGAAGGCCAAAGGGATCTCATACACAGTCGTGTATTATATAATATTATATACACGTAAGTATATTATGTAGGTCAGGATAAAAAATATTTTCTTGGTATCGATAAATCTGGGGAAAAAAACAATACGGTGTGTGACCCATATACGAGTGTGTGTGTGTGTGTGGTATTACACAACAAAACAACGGGGTTTATTTTTTCACTTTTATATAAGTCACCGTTTTTTTTTTTTTTTTTTTTTTTTCTTAGTCAAAACACATTTTTTTTTGTTTTTTATTGCCAACATGTGATAATTTATGAAATTAGTCCGCGGGGGTCCACGGGTATATATTGTTATCATGGTTATTATTATTTTTTTCTCTATGGATGATGCACGACAAAACGCATTTAAATGATACGCGAGCGCGTGTTTTGTAAACATATTTCAAAAAAACGCCATGTCGTACAAACCGATTTACACACAAAGATCTCGTTTGTTTTATCGTTGTAAAAATCGTCGGCCTGTGTAATAAATTATACGCCGTGATTACGATATTATACGGATAAATCGAAGACCGTGGCAAAACAGTGTACGACGACGAAAACAACAAAAACATTGGTGAAGTGGTATTTTTTGGAATATTGAAAGAGAGAGTGCTTGAATTGGGGGATGGACGGGAGTATTCCTTCTATTTTTTTTTTAAATATTTTTAGCATATCCCTACTAATTTTTAAAAATCACTCACGGGTATTTATTTATTTATAATAATTAAACGGACAAAGTTCTTATACAAAATGGTTTACATTACAATTAATTATAAAATAGGTCAGGTATACAATCAATAAGAAATATACAATTTTATCATGAATAATAATATTATGAAACTTTTAAGTTATTTAATAAAATACAAAAAATAAGCTAGGTAAGTAAGATAATATAAAAATAACTTAACTAGTTAAAATCAAAAGTATAACTATTACCGGAAATCATTAACAATTTAACGTATAATTTTTATCAGAAAAAAATAAGGATTAAAAAAAGCTCAGGATTTCTAGAGTTAAAGGAATGAATTTTAAAATTAAATCAGGACAATCAACCAAGTCAGAAATCTATTTATGGAGAAAGTTCGAGAGCAACTGTAATTGCCTAGTTTTAATCGGAATAAGATTTAAATAATTTAAAAATATAATATATGAGATATTACAATTTTCGGGGACACTAATTTTAGATTCTGAACGAAGTGAAGAAGCTAGTGTTTTTACAATGATGTTTATTTTTTTTTTCTATGTACAACTTTTTGTTTAGAAATACTTGTCCAAAAGTTTCGATCAATAACTTTTTTAAACTCGATTCGCCTCAAGATTGTACTTTAGAGAGGTCATTTTTTTGAATTTCTCAATTCTTCAATGTTTTTTTTGGAAAAAACTACCCAAAATTTGACAAAAACGACTCGAAAACCATCATTTTTTAATCAGAATTTTATGAAAATTTAAACATAGATAGAAAATCATATAAAAAAGATTTTGGCGCAAGAAAATTTTGAAAATGTGAAAAAAATTTTTGGACATTTTTCTAACATTTTTTTTTGATATTATTAACTTTCCTCGTTCAGAATCGTTTTATTGAAGAAATGATTTTCTTTCGTTTCTTTAAAATTTAATACGCCCGTCAAGAGAATACCACCCGTCGTGCGAAGTACACCCATCGTGCGAAGTATGTCCCGCTTTTTTTTTTCCAATTCAAGCACTGTGAAAGAGAGAGTGCGGCGAGTTGATCCCTAAATCGTCTGCACTGTTCGAGATCCGATAATATAATTCTCCGTACGCGTAGTAAAATAATATTACGATGTTAATAATAATAATAATAACGATTATTATTATCGTTATTATTCGAAAACGATGTTGAAATTTTAATCGCGTATTTATATACATATATATTTTTTTTTTCCCCACTCGCAACGATGGCACGATAATAATAATATTAATAATAATTACATTAGCGGCGCGCGGTGATTTTGTGATTTTCAATAATATTACACTCGTATATCTGCGTTTGGTTTGTGTCCGCGCGCGGCACAGCCCAGAGCTTACGGTTTTCCGCTCGGCAATAACAATAATAATAAATATTATATATTATTCAGAGTACCCACGACGACGGCACACACTTGGGTTCGATATCATAAGTATTGTACGAATGTTCTCCATATATGTATCGGCTGTATAACTACACACACACACACACACACACACACACACACATATTATGTTGTAACGGACGAGAGGGAAGTCTCGTATAATAATAGTGTAATAAAATTATATTACACCTTTTCGTATACACCAAGCATTAAATGTTATTATTATAATATTAATTAACAAACTACGTTTGCTAATAATAATAATTGTTCGTGGCGGCACCACGGCGGCGATTGTTCGGTTCCGTAGTATTTATTAATAACCAACGATTGATTTTACTTTTAATTCTTATTTATAGACGTTTGACTAATATCCCGCAAATTTTCAAATCGTTTAAAATAAAAACTATAAACTCGTTTAAAGATTCATCGCTTTTCGCGGTTTGCACGGAACGCCTCTGTTGGGCAAGTGTTCAGAAAAACTGACAAAACAAAAACGTTTGAAAAGTCCATATTATCGCATAATACACATCGTATCGTAGCTTTTATTTTACAAACGAATGAGCTAGATCAGCGTTTCTCAAAGTGTGGGTCGCGACCCACTGGTACTTTGGAAAGGTCATTTTTTTAAATTTTTTAATTCTTTATTTATTTATTTATTTATTTATTTTCGACCCACCGACTTTTGGGGGGTCGCGAAAAATTCGCGGGGGGTCGCGACCCACTGGTACTTTGGAAAGGTCATTTTTTTAAATTTTTTAATTCTTTATTTATTTATTTATTTATTTATTTTCGACCCACCGACTTTTGGGGGGTCGCGAAAAATTTGTTTAATTATATAAATTCTCAAAAAATTACGTTTTTAAACAAACTCCATTGTAAAAATGATGGAGTGGCACATTTGCAAACATTTGTAAAACTTTGTTCATTATAAACCAAAATTATAAACAAATTATTAAAGTATTAATTTAATTTTGATTTTTAAGAACTACATTTTTATTTTAAAAATGTAAAACTATGTGAGTCGCGATAGGTTTTTGAAGAAAAATTTGGGTCGTAGTCCTAAAAAGATTGAGAACCACTGAGCTAGACGATGAATAATTCAAAACGGCCATTTTGTGACTGATTTTTAGAAAAATATTGGTGCTTTATCTCTAATGAAGGTAAATCCGTTTAATAATTTTGCCATATACGCCATATTAATGATAATATTATGGCTTCAATTGGTGATAATAATATAATGAATTATTTAACAATATTACTAAACTATTTGTAAACTTGAAAAAAATCGTAGAAAATGAACAACAGACTAACCTTTATTAGAGAGTTGAGCCTAATATTTTTCTAAAAATCAGATTCACAAATGGCCATTTTAAATTTTTTTTAAAACTGTTGTATAATACTTAAAATTTAAATATTCTGGTCAAAAAAAAAAAAAAAGAAATTATACATTATTTCTGTAGAAATAATTAGAAAAAAAATAATAATAAAAATTATGAATACAACAAAAGTTAATGCATTTGTCAAATCGTACTGGGACCAACTATAATATACCTATAAAGAGGGGTGTATTGGAGGGTATACCAATATGAATATTTTTAATTAAATGCGAAAAATAACATATTATAAATATTCGGTGGCCAGTGGGTAGTTTTAATTTATTAGGGAAAAATTAAAAATTATTTACGATTACAAAAATATTTATATTTGTATAATTTGCTTCGGAGAGTTATTAAATCTAAGTTTTTATCTATACTATATTTTTGTTTTTAATTTAAAACATTGTATGCTTTTTTAGGAAATTGAGATATAAAGACACACAATAATTCAATCACACACATCATTTCCAACCTTATAAATAAATAGTTGCACATTAATTTCAAAAGATATGAAAAAAAGACTTAATAGTTTACATATATATATTTTACGGTATTTCAAAGCCTCTTTATTAACATTATTAAAATCATTGTAAGAAAATCATTGGAAGTTTTTCACATTATGTGAAATAAATATAAGATTTAAATTGACCGATTACGTCATAGAAATCTCAAGATACCAATACTTATGAAATTATTAAAACTTAATCTAACCACAGGACGCCCTTAGGATGAAATGAATATAAAGTTATGAAATACATAACTTTTGTCATAACTTGAAAATTAAAAAAAAATAAAATTGAATTTAATGAAAATATAATACTTTGAATATCTTAAAATAGTTAATTGGCATTTATAATAATGTACAGTAAATCATTGTTCAATTATGCAAAATTTTATAAGGAAAATGTACTATAACAAATTATTTGATTTGCGTGATTTTATCATAGATCAATGATTCAAAATTTATTAATACTCAATTTACGGAAATTGTAGGACGATTACGATTGTTTTTTAATTGTGCTTTATGTATTTTTTGTTAAATAAACCTATACACATCAGGGCCAAATATAATAAAATAGAAAGTCCTGCGAAATACATTTTAAAATGATTTTTGATTTAATCTCATATCTGCGAGATATTTTATAATTAATTTTACTATCGTTATATTTTTATATGTAGTACTATTAGAAAATTAAATTCAAATATCGTATAATAATATATTTTTTTGCAGAAAAATCAGTACAACTCGAAATCGATTAATTAATTGAAATGTATTAAAGTATTTAGTCTTTTTTTGGGGTTAGAAAAGTCAGATTTAAGTAAAATAAAATATTTGCCCATGACTTTAAGTACATTATTTGTAATAAAATAGCAAACCTGCGTAATGAATTAAAGACATATTTTATCAATGTCTTATAATAATATAATATGTTAAAGTACAGATCTACTCATTTAATTAATTACCCATTTCGAGAATTATTGTTGAATCGATTTGCTTTAAATGTCGAAAAAATTTGGTTACGGCTGACCCCGTATCGGATTGATTGAGATCACTACGTGATTGATGTATGCGAGTACGCACTCGCATTACAGGGACGACAAAGCCGAAAAGAGACGCCTCTTGAATCTTTGTCTCCCATCTGCAGCTAGGATTCAACCACTCCAGGTTTTGCACGACGCGACAAATGCTCTTACGTATTCTCTCGAGTCCCTCATCGCCTTTTACATTACTCTCCTCTCTCTCTCTCTCTCTCTTTCTTTGCTACTCTATCTCATACACTCATCTCCAAGTTTCTGTACACTATCACACTAAAACGAAATAACAACGATACGTATGTAAATTTAACGACCTCTATCATTAGTGTTCAGTCGCGCCGCGTTTTACCCTCAAACGAGTACGACCATATTATTATAGTGTCGCGATTAGTTTTTTTACATCGTTTGTGTGTACCAGAGATCAACTAACTAATTTGATGACTTTTTTTATTTATTTTTTTTTTTAAAGTTCTTTGGCCAGTGGTTCGCAATTTGTGGAAATTGCGTGCGCGTGCCAAGAGATGATCGACGTGGCGTGCCATAGGTTCATTATCTTTGGTAGGGGTTTAGGTAAAATATCCTTGCCACGGAAAAAATGTCCAGATAAAAAATGACCAGAGAAAAATATGGTTATACTTACAGAGTTATACTTCATTCTATAGTTTACAATTGTAACCAAGATGACGTTATTAATAAGTATATAACGACCGTGACATAGAGGATACAGCTTGAAATAAATACTATTTAATGAACTACTAAATTTTAAATTTAAATTCTGAGTGAAACGAAGAAGCTGTTGTGTTATTACAATGTTTATTTTTTTTTTTTTCTGTAAACAATTTTCGTATAGAAATACTTGTCCAAAATTTTCGACCAGTAACTTTTTGAATCCCGATTCTCCTATAAATAGTACTTTTATGAGGTAATTTTTTTGAAATCCTCAATAGTTTTCTCAAAATTTGGGAAAAACTACCCAAAATTTGACAAAAAAGATTCGGAAACCATCCCTTTTGTACTCCTAACTTTATGAAAATTTTAATATAGATAGACAATAATATGAGAAATATTTTGACAAAAGAAAATTCTGGTAATTTTTTTCTAACAATTTTTTTTCTCATAAAAATATTTTTTTTTTTAGGTTTTCTTAATTAACAGTGAAATATAAAACTAGCCGAGTAAAAAGTAAATTTTTTTAAATTATTTTTATTATTATTGATTTTTAATTGGTTATTGGTATTTAGGTTATACAAAAAATCTATCAGAAAAATGACTTATAAAATTGTATGTATTATTCTGTTGTCTTTTGCCCGTATTGTCCTTTTTTATACTTTGGTACTCGGACATTTTTCCTAATATATACACCTTGCTAATGGGATAAAATCAAATGCTTACCGTTATCGTGCGTCAAATTGTACTGGCATCCGTAGTCCGTAAACTGATCTTGGTAACAACCACCTGTGCCGCCGCTCACGTAACTGTCCGATGATTTTTGACTCTGCCAAAAGCTGGCAGCGAAATTGTCCATTTGGTCGTTCCTGCAGTAACTTCCACCACCACCACCACCACCGCCGCCGCCGCCTCCTCCTCCTACACCGTGATAGTCCTCCTGCTGTTGCTGTTGCTGATATCCCGCCGCCACCATAGTAGACGCGGCGGCGTCCTTGTAATCGTACTGATCGTGCACGTAACACGGTGTTGGTTGTTGTGACTGCGGTTGTGGTAAGGGTAGCGGTTGCGGTTGAGATTGTGCAGCCGACAACGACGACGGCTGCTGCGGAGTGGGAGCCGGTTGCGTCGGAAGCGCGAGCGATTGCGGCGGCTGCTGTTGGTGATGCGGCTGGTGATGGTGTTGCTGCTGCAGATGGTTCTGGTGATGGTGATGGTGATGCAGGTGCTGGTGGTACTGCGACGTTTGGTGGTGCTGGTGGTGGTGGTGGTGGTAACCCTCGGCCACCGGGCCGCCGATTGCCGGCGTTTTCTGCTGGCACTTGCGCCGGAACCCGCGCGGCCGCCTTCTGAACGAGCTCTCCTCGAACATCAACTCGGACGCCGGATCCACCGTCCAGTAGTGTCCCTTGCCCGGACGTCCCAGTCCCTTCGGCAACTTGATGAAACACTCGTTCAGCGACAGGTTGTGCCGCACCGAGTTCTTCCATCCCTGCGGGGCAAACAACGAGTTCGTTTAATAATCGAATTTCGTTTAAACACACCTTTAGATCAGTGGTCTCAAACTCGAATTACCTATGGCCCATGTATTTAAAAAAAAATAAAAAATAAATTGTAAATGTTTTTATTTTTACTTATACGCTCAAAATTGGAGATGAAATGAAGGCAAATCCATTTCTCTTAATAATTAATACACTATTATTACTTTATTGAATTTACTATTATTAAAATTATTTAGAAAAAGCCGGACATACTTTGCACAATGGGTATTCTCCTCTCCTTTGGTGGAATTTGGTGGGTGTTCACAGAAACGATAAAATTTAATTTCTTTATTTAATCTAATCTGAATGGAGCTTCGGCTTATATAAGACAATTTTACTTTATATTACAAAAACAAACATTTTGTACTCAGTTAGTTTTATATCACATTATTAACTGAGAACAAGAATTATTGTTATCAACGGATTATAACTAATTAATTCTTAAATTGTAAAATATAATCACGTACATACCTATAAACATTTTGACAAAATATTTCTGATTAAAAGTTAATTGAATAGATTAATAACAATTATGTGCTATGTTAAGAGGTAACTAAATACGTGTCTAAGTAACTATTATCCATACTACTTAAATTTAAATAATTCAAAAAACCATTCGTTTGAATTTTAATTTTATTCATCAAAATCCACAGAAAAATTACCTGAATAAATTTCTCAGTTAAAATAAGAGGTTTAATTGCAGACTCATAAAGCAATTAAAATCGTATTGTTATATTTCCAAATATAAATCTCGTATTAATCAATGGCGGTTGATGTTTGAGTTCTGTTTCGGATTTTCACCAGATATGGAATGGTTTCATTACAGCATTAAATCGCGTTTTGTTTTCGAAAACGCGATTTAATTAATTTTCATTATATTATATAGGTAGGTGTACTTCATAATAAATTTTGCCACGCCCTTTCAACGGGGAAGCCATGCAAATAATAATTTCGATGTAATAATTATGAGAATACTGTACGAAACACTGGCACGTCTGTTGAATTGAACAGTTTACGTTTATTTTTTGAGGAAGTCTTAACAATAATTACACAGCAAACCGAACGAGTGTCGTACGAAGATAGTATAAAGCACAATAGTGAACTCACATGATTTGAAATAATTTACTCGAATTGAATCTTATGTTTTCATTTCTGACATAAAAAACAATTTTATTATAATGAACTACCTCGGCGATGCACGTTAAGAGTAATCTGCGTTATAATCCGTGAAAATATATTTTACCATATTGTAAATAATTTTTCTATGTTCTTAATTATGTTTATTCAATATACATATTATATTCAATAGATTCTTATTCTGTCGAACATCGGTATTTCCGTCTATTCGTCATTTCAAACTAAACTGAAATCACCTAGAAACTACGTATACACTCAAAAGTGTATTATTCTCAATTACTTGAAATTGAATTTTTCGTTTTCTCGTTGTCTCAAGTCAGTGACGCAATCAAGGGGGTGTTTCGGATGTCTCAATGCCTTGAACGGTATATTTGGAAATTTCATTCAATGAAAAACATCCTTTTTATTAATAAGTTTATTAATTCAGAAATGTATCGTGGTTAAAATAAACATAATATTTCAATATTTTATGAAATATTTAACAAAATAATTGGCCATAAGATATTGGAATATAGCAGAAACCGAGAAACAGGATACCAAATCGAAATCCATAAGCAAAAAGTGCAGTCGTATTAAGTCTTATTAAATTATCGTTATCGATCTACCAATTATTATCTACAGTACCTAAGTGAACAATTATTTTAAAGTTACCCGTAACAACTTGATACCGAAAAACCGTATTAAATTTTAAACAAACTCAAAACATGATTCGGAAATTCACGTTCTCGCGAACATACAACGCTAAATTTTAATTACCTACTACGAATGACGTTATAAAAACGTTAACTCGGAGAAAAGTTACGTTAGATTTTTCCATATGAAAAATTAACTTAATTAACTCCTGTAAAGTTTTCATTTACGTTGATTTTTTTATTTAAATAATTCCATTTTAAATTTATTGGTGAACCATCCCGCTTGAAAAAAGCCTAGTGCACCACTGTGTCATAGCAATTTCGGGTAAAGTACATTTAATTTCTTTGGTTGACCTTCAGAAATTTGATGTTGTTTGAGAAATAGTTTAAAGTATGGAAGATAACAATTTTTCAGAATTATTACACTTGTATATTCGTATTATATTTTTAACATACTCAAATTACCTACGGATTTTACTGAATTTAAATAAAACTCGACTAACTCGAAAACTACTCCTTTTTTCCCTTGAGATTTGACATGACGAGAGTTTCTTAATAATCTGCTCAGTGAGCATAATTTATTTTATATACTATCCATCTGATGATCGATTTTATGATGTATTATCAAGTAACCAATAATTTATTACCTTCTTATTTTTTAGCAATTTAAAAATATATATCGTTATATTAGACAGTTAGTTATACCTTGTATGAAAGTATGATCAAATAATAAATATCTTTTTTTTTTATTCATTAGATACATTCATAAAATATATGATATCTACAATATTTGTACGTGTTATTTTGAAACTTATTTTTAAAGATTTATAAACATTTAAAGTATCTAGCATCATTTTTTTTGAAGATACGAGTAACGACTAATTAACTCAAATTGATTTCATAGATGGGAAGATTTTATAAGTTTAATTCAACATTTCGGTAGATTTTCCTCACGTTTGGAAGAACTATTGAGAATTTCGAAACATATCTTTTTAAATATAACAATAAATATAGACATTTGATAGACCTAATGAAACTTTTGCACCATATTTACTCCACGAAAAAATTTGATATTAAAAAAACTCCGTTACGGATTATCAAAATATAACAACAATCATTATTACATCAAAGTATTCTTAATTATGCTAAAAATCTTAAAACTATCTTACAAAAATTAATAATTATTATTATTCAATTTTATTAAATTGACAATATTATTAAAACGTTCAGAGTTGAAATTTTCTATAGTGAAAAAAATACTAACTAAGTTTAAGATGGAAACTGTAATCCATCTATGTCCGCATTATGAAACTAAAGAATATTTATAAAACAGAAAAAGCAATATTTAATCCAAAAAGTTTTATTTTAACAAATACTTAGCTGTATTATTATAATAATAAATCACAGTGTACTAAGAATACATTTATTTATAAGCCTAATAATTTTTACTAATAGTGAAAAAAATGCACAACTGTGCAGGTTACTCAAATATTAAATTTGCTATTTTTTTTTCTTTATTTTATATTTTTATGACACTTTTATTTGTCATAGTACATCGCACTCATACAACATCTACGTTTTCATTTTTTTGGTTTAATCCAGAAAAATACTTAATTTGTTAATTCTATTAAAAAATATAGATTTTTTTCATTACGTTAGAAATAGCAAAATTGGCTATTCATTAAAAATTGTGAATAACACTAATTTAAAATAAAAATGACTTTTATCATCAGTACGTTTACGTAAATTGTCTCCAAAAATGCACAAAACACTTTGCATCTTTACAAGTATATCTTCAAGGTGGTATATATAGGTTTATTGAACTGTTATACCCAAAAAATCGCATTGATTATAATTCCAATTTTATGAAAAAAGACATGACATGTGACTAAAAATGGCTAAATGATAATATCAACATTTTGATATGCCTACCTATTCACTTCTTTGTTATTTTATCTCGTACATGATGTCAACAAAAAAAACATTTTTACTAAATTATAATCAATATCAAACTGAATATAAAAATATACAATGTTATTTGTCTTAAGAACCCAAAGTAAATGTAATTACTACATTTTTGATTTTAAGTTTTAATAAAATATGATTATTTACACGCATCATTTGTAAGACCATAAGTTCGAGATTTCATGCTTTTGCAAAAATGCTTTTAAAATATATGCAGTATATTTTCGGTGAGATTTAAATGTGTTATGCATTTTAATTATGAATATTTTTGCATATTAATTCATACTTCGGAATGGCATATTTGAAAAATACAAGATCATAAAACTTAATGATTCGTGTTTCGATTAAAAATATTTTCATTTAGCAACATAGCAACATCAAGTAAATTATAAGACACATACGTAAATAAATCAACTTTACTTTTCTTTATTAATTTTAATCATCTGATTAACTATTAGTTTATGATTCCCAATTATTTTTGATATTTTTACACAAATCTACAGTCCAGTGTCAATAAAATATATTACTAACAAATGACATGCACTTGAAAAGAAACCGGTTTTAGTTCACCCCGAGATTGTTACCAATTTAATACAAAGATTCTATTGGTAAGGAGGGAGTGTAAGAGGGATTTAGCATCCTAGAATCAAAATTTGTACCTTTAAAAGTCCAAAATCTAATCTTTAATTTTTGTTATTGGTTAGTTTTAATAAAATGTTCGATAATAAACGGTTTTTTTTTAGTATAAATGTGTAACAAATATAAATTGACAACAATTATTTTTGTAATGATTGCACTATATGTACATTATTATGTACTTACATATTTACTGACATTTTTATTTTAATTTTTTTATTTGAAATTATTAAATTTATTTAAACCTTATATTTTTTGTAAAATTAACTGTAGTGAATAATGATGTGTATGAATTACCTAAGTATATATTTATTTATTTTTTATTAAGTTTTTTTTACAAATTATTATCTTATTAATAGATTTTTTTTAATATTAAGCTTTCCTTTTATCGAATTATTCATTTTTTCCCTCGATAATTCGAAAATGTTCAGCTCGGTCTCGTGAATTCTGAATTATCGAGAGTCTACTATAGACATATATTCTTTGCTACGCTCAGAATTTAAAAAAATATATAATATGTAAGAATCATGACGGCAACATTGCATGCGAAACGGGCGCAAATGACCGATAAATCAACAAGTAGTTTCTTGTCTTTCGGGCGCATTCGGGCTACTCTAGGGCGCAAATAGGCTGTAGTCAAAAAATCTTCTGAGCGGTAACTAATGTGCAGAGGACAGAGCTGGCCATAAGAAATTCACAAGAACGTACAACAAAAAGTATTTGATCGTAATCATAAGTGCAACTTTATTAAGTTTAAAATTCTATAAAATATTTTAATAAAAAGCGCGTTGACTTTGTTTTTTCTCTCATTTTATAACGGTTTTATTTATTTAGATTGTCTTTTAACCGACAATATATTTCTAATATATCTAATTCAACAATATATTTATTTATATACATATACACAGTACACACACACAGGGTGCGGCAGTGGAGCGTGAATAATTTCAATCTATGTTTATGAACGAAGCATTAGAGATGAAGTGATGAAACGAATTATATTTTTTACAGCTCAAATATATATATTTTTATTAGCCATCTGTAAACTAGCGCGTATTTGTCGTTAACAGAGTATATCGAATTCAAATGTGATCTAAATCAGAGTGGGACACTGAATTCCGACGAATTTTTAACTAATTATATGACTATATTATTTATTTATTTATTTATTTATTTACGCCCGAAGGCAAATGAGTGTACAGATAATTCAATTAAGTTAATTTAAGATTAAGAAATAACAGGTAGTAATATAGAATAAATTTTTAAATACATAGTTA